>MEJB01000014.1:1883637-1950340 GCA_001752375.1 Rhazya stricta | reverse complement strand
ACTCCTTGTTTACATTTTTATAATATATTATATATTTTATTTTATAATAATATATTATTATATATATGTACATCTTCTCTTCCGTTTTAACTTTCTTGAAAAAATTTCCTTGGTAACTATTTTAAAAAGGAATGAATGTTCTAGTACCTAACACTCATTTATTAATTAATATACACAGAATGACGAGGTAAAGTAACCGTTACTGAGCCAACCGTGTTCTTTCAAAATTAAAAAACAGAGTATTCTATCAGTATTTCACTGCGGTACCCTTTTTTCCCAACTTTTATCAAATTGAACTGTCCCCTTAAATTCGTTCAAAAATATTAATGATAACTAATTATGTGTTCAAACTTTACTACAACGTTAAAAAATTAACTTCTTTTTTCTTGAAAATTAACCCCATGATTAAACAATCCTCCTTTCATAAAAGTGCACTCTAGATGACGAATGCATTATTTTAGATCAACACATATTAACCGAAACTTTCTCTAACAGGGAAGTTAATTAGTACAATGCAGCGTGTCAATCTATATACTCTTATCAAGAGGGTTCATCTAACTTCTTTTCAAAATTACTCACACAAACGTTAACCTTTTTTTATATCTCATCCTTTCCGTAAACCGAACCTTACAGGATAATCGGCCCTTGAGGATCATAATTTACGATCTGTGTTTGAACCTGTGAACGGTTTTCATTAAACTCTTTAAACATCTAATATCTACGTATAAAATTCCAAAACTAAATCTTACTTTACTAAGACTCGACTAGACGGACTACGAAACTAACAGAATCCAAGTCTCACAATATGAAATAAAGAGGAGATTTCACATTTCTATTTCGAGTTGAGAATGCTTTACAAGATCAACAAAATAGGATTAAAGAAGATTGTCAAATAATGAACATGAAGCAGAAAGTTCTAGAGCCTTAAAGGGGCGACAAGCATTTCCCGGCATGTCCAATACAAGAGCTCCTTAAAAAATAAAAGCTAGTAACGTGATGAACTAAAGACATTGGGCAGCAATCTTCACCAAATGATATTTCAAGAAATATGAACTCAACCAATATTATGCAACTTCTTGACCTCATAGCGCCGCAGCAGCTCAGGCGATTGGCGAGTAGAGTCAGTCAGTGGTGATGACTGCCTGGTTGGTGGCTAGTGGATAGCAGGATCAAGGTGGATGTGGGTGTGAGTAGTGCAATGTGTGAGCGTGAGCGAGTGATAGAGAGAGAGTGAGAATTTGTGATTGGGGTTTGTAGAGGCTAGGAACCAGACAGAAGAAATTACAAAATTCAATAGTCAAGTGAGTCTAACTTTATTTTTTAATTAAAATAATAATAATAATATAATATTTTGATTTTTCTGTCAAATCAAATTAGGAAATGATTAAATCAAAATTGAATTAAACAAAATATTAATTTATAAAATCGAATCGAATTTCTTATCTGAATTCGATTTAGTTCAAAAAATCTATTTAAACCGAATAATAACACACTAATTCTAGTTAATAACGAAACTATCATTAGCATTACGTACAATAAGTGAACTCCAGAAGATCTTCATTATGTGGCCATCACTAGAAAGGTTCAGTCAAGAAAAATATTTAGGGATTAAGATGATACCTTGACGATCAATTAAGTAAATTTGTCTGGAAAATTATTTTTTTTTATATTCTTATCCTTCATTTATTGTAGAATATAAAGGATATTTTAGTTTTTTTAAAACTTTAATTATTTTTAGTCCGCGGTTATTGCGAATTGACTTGATCCAATCAATTCTTACGTAGATGGTACATTTGCCAAAAGGCGGACAAAATTTTATGTTTGCATAATGTATAGATTCAAATATATATGCATGGAGAACCAAATCAAATATATCTGGATGAAAGAAGCATATGAATAATTCTATTCCTCAAGGATGCATATTGCGGCAAACACGTTTCTTGGACTGCTTTGGCACAAAGTTATTAGTATTTGTTGCCAAACTAAGAAACAAGTGAATGCATGTCTCCTTCTTGGATACTTATTGGAAATTTCTAAGGGACGAACAAGCATACAAATTTGAAAATATTCTGTGAGTTGAGAAAAAAAGTTGACAAAATTTGAGCATTTTTAAGATAGAACTCGAAGGTTAACTTTATTTAGATACCCAATGCAGTGACCCTTTTGAAGCATTAATCGAAAGGATAATTAAGTGGCATCTTAATGCCACTAATGATAACTTTAAAGAAAGTGGTGTACTGAAAAAACAAATGAAAAGATCAAATCCTTTTTCTTTGAAGAAAACTGATCAAAAAGTAGATAATGCTTAATGCTTAAATATATTCCCATTTAGGAAAGGTTGATATGGCTCTTAATGCTTCCCGCTCCCACCCCCCACCAAAGATGATGGAAATTTCAGACAAAGCAATGGTGAAGAATTGGGCTTCTGGATTGGTGACTTTCTTGCAAATCTATTCGTGGGGACAACCTCAGATGCATTCTTCTCTTGTGGTCTCAGAGCTGCCGTGTGTGATCCTATCAATTTCTCGCTCATTTCTGCTCAGCATATCGATAGGTTCGACGGCTTTGGCCTTAGAAAGTGAGTATAAACTTTGATCACGCCGACCATTATGATGCTAATCTGTGTCAAAAAGGGATATCCAAGTGATTATGACACTTTCCCAGAATATTCTTGTTACTATGACATCTGAACACCCGAATAAAACCCAGACCCACCAGTGGTCATTTGGACTCTACTGTTCAAGAGTTTGTTTGGCTCAGAATTTCACTTCAAACATGACGAGCTTTTGTCATTTTTTTAGTCTTTCACTAAAGCAGCATTTCCATTGCTCATAAAGGAAATTTGACGAGAAACTACACTGACATGCATGTTTAGTTCATCTACCTAGTCTAATTTTTCAGGATGTGCTCAAACTTTTCCATAATAATGCATTTTTAAATTTCCACAATGTCATTGTCCAACGAGCTGACTCCATTTCCACTCATCAGTCTCCTCTATTTTATACATTAAAGTAGAAAATCAACATGCTGCAGATGAAGGGAGGGCGGCTACTTCTGTTTAGCCATATGTACATTTGCTCTGAGAACAGTGATGGTCATAGCAGACCTTGATGACATGCCATTACAATGGATTTCTGTTTACATCCTTGTACAACAAATATCGCGTTCGGCTTTTACCCAGGGCAGCATACCTGAAAAGGGAGAAAATTGCATCAGCATATGCTTCAGTCTGTGTTAAAGGCAGTATAAAGTTTCATTATCAGGAGCTACCATTGTGGGACAAATGGTGCCATCCAGATAGCATCGCCAGCTTGAACAGGATACCTGATGCACGTCAGTTAAATGAAGCACGCTATGAGAAAATGAAAAGGAAACTCTGTTCAAGTGAAAAAGGAATGTTAAAAGAGGAGAGAAAATGCTGCAAAATATTAGTGAAAAGAATCAATATATAATATGAAATAACAAAAAGTAACCAAAAACTATAATTGAGAATCGTGAGATTTTCAGTTTTGTTAACTTTGCTTCATCTTCGGTTAAGTATCCAGCTTTAGCAGGTTATTCATGCAGAAACCAAAAATAGATCATGAGGCAACTAAATAACGGGATTGCTACATATATGCCAGACAGTAAGCTTTTCTATACATTTTATTTCTTCTACTTCCCCCTCTTTTAGCACACGGGTAGATTCAAAGCCAATTTTGGTTGTTTGGTCGGTTTACCTTATGCAGAGTGGAGAGCAGTATTGTTGAGATTGCTTGATATTGGTTGGTTCATTGTCAATGCCAAGTATAGATGCAATTCTTCCGTGAAATTGTATCAAACAGCAATATTGAACATTGCTTTCACTTAAAATTACACATGACAGAATGCAAATCTTACCAGCTATCACCTAAACGGTAGATACCCTGTCCCTCCAACAGCAACAAGCCATGCTGATTATAGTGGACTTCCTGTGGACCAGACAGAAATATTATCCATAGATATTAAAAGTAACATGAGAACAACGCTAAGCTAATACAGATACAAAGTGATGAACTAGTTTGACTTGAAAACAGATCCTTGTAACATTGATGTATCATTTCAAAAAGTAGGTGAAAGTTTAGGTCCCGTTCTCTTTGCTGTTTTCAGGCTATTTTTAGTTTTCAAAAACACTGAAAACGTATTTACTTAACCATTTCACAAAATGAAATTTGAAAGACAATCTAAAAACTTGTAGACAAAATAGAAACAAGAAGTCATTTTCCTCCATTTTAACAAGGGAAGAAATCCAAAACAAGGAAAACATGCCTGCTCTCTATCTCCTCACAAATCCTAGGTCCTAGCTTCCTTTTCTCCTACTCCCCTTTTATCTCAGATCAAAATTATGCACTCAGAAGCATTTCTTGGGCAATTCTGGCAATCTTATTTGCACTTAGGGAGATACTCATAATAACCAGAAAAAAATATAACAATCTTATTATATGTTTGCATTCAATTTTCATTAGATGCATAGCTGTTTGCCAATTATAAGAACATTAGACTGGTCAAGATCATCATTTACTAGGAAGGAAAATGAGCTTGTGCAGCCTTTACGACTGAATTCATTTTCTACGAGTGTAATGTTTCATGTTGTAGCAAGCCCTCACGGTTCGTATTTCATGTTAACGCAAATGTTTACCCTTTTTCCCCTGACTATAATAGTACTGGTTAGATCCATTAGATATGGCAGGTTTAAGATCATCAATTTGTTTTGCTACTACTTATGGGCAAGAATTAGATCTTTCTTTCCTGTGGTAGGACAGAGGACTTGCTTGCGATGCCCACGAAGTACCAACGCTGACGTTTTCGACTTTCTAATGTCCAGTAGGATGGTTGACTGATCCACCACATTTGAGGGGAAAGGCAGGGACTAAAATGGAATTCCTTTCAGTAAACAAAGGATTTCCAGTCACTTTGCTATATATTATTTCTTTTTAGCAATAGTTGATAATATGCATTCACAGTAGCAGAAATATGAAAATATGGACAATTCCCCAGGTGAATCTTTTCACTTCTGTACAAGTTACTTATAGTTAGTTGATAATATAATCCTTTGAGATATAAGATATGTTCAAGAGTTCATTGCACGAACATATTGGATCCAATACAAATGTACACAGATGTATGCATTAGATAGTTCATGAGCTTTTGCCATAAAAGTAAACCAAAATGATGAATAGCAGGACTAAATCAACCTCAGCTAGCTGAACGATGTAGAAATTAACACTTCAAATTGTCTACCTAAAAGATTGGGAAGAACCTTAACAGTATACCTCTCCTTTTCACCAATGTACCAATATAGATTTTGAGGTTTAATTGCAAATTCATGATTTTTACCGACGGTGTTTAATTGACGTTTTATTATCCTATATGAATTCACAAAGAACAATTTGTTCAATTTTATATTTGTCCTTGTCAAGCAATTGGGTAAAAATGCAATTATATATTCTTTTTAAATCAATGGAAAATTTATTGCAAAATTCACCAACTTCAAAATGTACAAATTACTTAAAATTGTATGATGACAATCAAAATTTATATATTCAATAATCAAAATAACTTTATAAAATGATTTTTTAAACATCCAAAGTAAACAAATTTTCCAGTTTTCTATTTTCAAAGACAGTTTTTAAATATGACAAAAAAGAAGGCTTTTTCAGCAATTTCCGAACAAAGACTCAAAACAGAAAACTCAAAATGAATTCAAAGTTGAAAACTGAAACACAAAGAGAACAGCCCCTTATTGGCTGATCATGGATTGCTAAATTTGAAAAGGGGCCAATAGCAGGAATTTACATAACTGGCTGTATGAATTCAAAGAAGAAGAAGAGGACACAATGCACTAGTTTCTAGTTGGAATTCTTGGATTGAAACAATATTTTCAGGTAAGTGGTTGCTCAATTAGAAAATGACAAGAGTTGGAGAATTTAAATGCAATTAAGGCTGAAAACAAAAATCTTTTGGAAGCAATTCAAGTAAGCTTATCTCAACAAGGACTCAATATTTCATCCATACAGAATCTAAATTTGGAGAAAAGCTCCAAATTCTGGAACAACTGAAGGAACATTTTCAAAATGAGATTGCAGTTACCCCAGAGATTGAGTTTCAAATGAGAAAATAAAGCAGCAGGAGCCGGACGTAATACCTTCACGTTCAGAAACTCTCCAGGTTGAAAATCCATGATCTGCCAAGTGTAATATTAGTTACTAAGTAATGCTTCACCACCACTATCCATCAGAATTTCTTTGACAGAATCTGAAGTTACAAATAGCTATCCAATTCAGGGAATCAGAGTAACATGTATGAATGGATAGATTAAGTAAACACTCACATGAATATTGAAATCATAAGGCAAAGAAGTGGGGAGAAGTTTCCTGAGTTCAAAAACCTGAGAAAGAAAAGAACATCAATCAAACATAGAAAACAGAATCATTAGAACACAACCTTCCACTTGCCAAACATTTGAAATACTACGACAATTGGATTCCCGCAGAAAATTATATACTTTTTGACAAGCATGCAAGAAAAATATGAAATGTATAGTAGTACATTGTTGTAAAAAGTTAGAAACTTCAGCAACGTACTCCTAGAGTATAAGCATTTTACTCCCTAAAACGTGAATTAGAAGAAAAAAAGAATCAGATTTGAAATAAATTTACCTCGCCAGAAGTCTCAAAAAGAGGCTGCTCACTTGTTGAGCCAACAATCAACTCCGTACTATGATTTTCCAGGTAGGAGTATCTGAAAGAAAAAGAATGTTTGGTCAGAGCTAAAGAAAAGAAGAATCAGAAAAGAGCTCATAAAGTATGATTAATAAAACAAGCCTTATCATATACAAACCTTCTCTCAAACACAACAAGAGTTGACGATGCATCACATTTCAAGGAATGAATTAAGTTTGGAGGAAGATAAGCATAAGAATCCACCTGCATATAAGAGATATAAGGCATCCAGCATTCCGAAGGCTTCATTCAAACAGATTCAGGTAGTTGTAAATCCCACATAAGCTCCGCAATGATATTCCTTCATATATAATGTTGCCTCAAGGCAGACTTCAAATCCAAGAACAATTATTCAAATCTCTAATGCAAATACATAATCAATATCATTGGAAACCTAGCAGCATATCAGATCCCAAAACTGCTCAAACATTAACTCTAATGAACTCGTATTATAATAAAATTATTCTAGATAATGACATTATTTTCCCTTCTTGTTGCTTCATCTTGGCAAGCATCACATACAGCTAAAACACTATCACACATCTGTGAAATATTGCAGGATATCATGTAAGCAAATTTTTAAATGCAAATAATTAAATTCCTCACCATTAGCTTGCCCGAAAAGCCAGATACATCTGTGAGACTTGCAGCACCATCAACCACAAATATAAACCTGATGGAAAAAATACAAAAGAGGCCAAATTCATGATCAACTACCCCAAAAAAAATAAAAATAAAAAGGTGATCTTTCCATATCATGGTGAACTTTCTTAAAGGATATATCCAGACTGATACCAAAGTGTCATTACCTCTCAACATCACTTGGGGGAAGGCCCGAACTTGAATTTTCTGCAAGTAAGATAAACAGGGACCAATCATACCCAAAGAACAAGAATAGTGAAAATGAACTCGGAAAGAACAAAGATTATTGTGAAACAACAGTCGAAGAATAAATGTACTGAATTTTGGCATGTCAAGTAGATAAACTTACTGAACCACATGATAGTCAGATAATTGTTCATCCTAAGGGAAAAGTCAGGCTAGTCCAAACACAAAGTCACAAGTGTTGGGAAAAAATTAAATTAACTCATACTTTGCATCTTAGCCAAGTACATGACGAAATGTGAGCCGATTGCTGGAGTGATGAGATAAGCTCCTAGTGTGTTGGTCCTATCAAGCAAATGCAAGAGAAGCCAATGAGAAAGTATCTTAGCTATTCAACAAGTCTTTGAGGTGCTCAGTTGCTATACCAATCAGGTAGAGGGCTGAATACATGACTTTCTGGAGTTATCAAAGCATGATTCCTCTTGTACACACTGCGAGTAAATGCTGGCAAGTCTGTCATAAACAAAAGCAAAATTTACTTTCCTGTGGCAGCATTACTTCAATGGGACCAGAATCGAAATAACTTTTAAAGCAAACCCAACAGGTAAACCAGAAAACTGATTACTAGACTGAGCCCATTTCCTTCATTTTGTTGGAAGAGGAATGAACTTGACAACAACCAGATGATCTAGCTCTTGACTATCTAGAATTTGGTAACCGAAGTGGGTCTGATAAGCCACCGAGGGTCTGAGTTTGAATCAGAAAATTCAATTCTTATTTCTCTTTTAAGGTTTGAACTACCAAATTCTCCTGTGACATTTCGGTGCTATTGCTATCCTTCAAAAGCAACTTCTTGTCATTAATAATGATACTATGTTAAAAAGATTTCTTTTGTTCTCTAAGAAAAGTCACAATTGTAAGCATCATTGAACAGCCGAATGCGTCAAACAATATCTCTCATTGAATAAGGCATTGACAAATTAATAATCTGTACTTTAAACAGCATAATATTCTTACTCTTTGGAATTATAAATGCATTTGTATGACTCACCAGTTTGATCCGATCAACTGACAATTGAACCAGTAACCCACGAACCTAGTCCATTCAACGGGTTCAGAACTATATATATCTATCATTAACCACTTTGTAATTTTGACAAGCAAGTCGGGGTAAATATCCAGAGTAATCTCTACTCGATATGAATCCCAGAACCAATATAAGGCTAGAAAGACTTTGCCTTTCTTCATAAAGAATCTCAAAATAATCCATGAAACTGAACCGTTAATATATAAACAACATTTTTCATTTTTACTTCCATTTATTCTGTTTATGTTACTATTCCACTGAGCATCAAGACAGGACAAACCTTGAAGATGAGAAGGAGACAAAGTGGGATTGGTAACTTTCCAGTAGAGAGGTTGACAGTTGATGTCATTGTTCAAGATTGATGGAGCACTGCAAAAACCTTCTTGGGACAATTCAACATCCAAAGTACCTAAACAATTTTGACATGGATAAAAGCAATAAACTTTTCATCAGTATCATAATATGTTAAGATAGAAACCGTAAAGGAAAGAAAAGCTTTTAAAACGATTTTACTCTGGAACAGGGGCAAAATGAGGAGAAACTGGACTGAAAATGCCGATAAAAATTGCAGCTTTGCCATGTTTGTGTAATTCAGAGATCTGATGCTTAAGGGTTTTTTGTCCTATATCAGTATTGAGTGGAGTTCCAACACTTCCACACTTCCCTATTCCATTTGTCTGCTTCTTGTTTTGGTGTGCGATTTGAGACAGCAGCCASCAGAGGCCACGGGGACTAGGGCTAATAAAATTAAAAAGTTAACAATCTAACTTTTGTTATTGAGATTTAAATTGTTGCACCTAAATATCTGGTAAAGTACATGTAGGTCACAACATAAATTGCTTAGGCCTAGCTTGGGAGCCATATTTGGATTCCCTGCTGAAGTGAATCGAACCATGATTTTTCATTATAGAAATTATTCTCTAGTCCCATACAAATTGGTCTACTCCTATTTTCTGACAAATTAAGAATATAAGTAATTTAGTTAAATTAATTATTATTATATTTTATTTTCATCACATAATCATTATTAATATTAGATAAAGTAATAAATATCCTTTTGTAACTTGATATAAGTTACTAAATTAATCTTAAAACTTGACATTATATTTAATATGTGACAAGAATTAATACATTAAAAAYTTTATTTTTCTTCTTTCAACCCTTTCTTCAAGATGAGTATTTATTATAACAAATTTATTTACTAATTAACAAAATTATTTGTATGATAATGATGCATCATAATTGAGAACATATTAGGAAATTATGACTTAATTACTCTTTAAAAATAGAAACTAACCTATAATTTGGGATCGAGAAAAAAAGAAAGTAGATCTATGTTTATAGGACGAATGGGTACTTGTTTTGTGAATAATGTGAAAAAACTTAATTAATTACAATTAAAATGTCATTTGTTTTTATCTTAATGAAACAATTCTTCTCCATGCTAACCTTGCATAATTTATGCTATATTTGGGTTCACTGCAAATGTGAATTTGTCATTATAATTTATATGCTTTTTTCCAACAAATTCAAATATTTAAGTTTGAGTAAATGTTTAATATTTTCCTTAAACGACAATCCAAATAAATAAATATTTAAATATAATCATCTAGATTTCAAAACTTCCCTTTAATATTGACCTTGAGTAAACAAGTAGTGGATCATATACCCAACAAACTATTAATATTCATATACATTGAAAATGTTCAAAAAAATGTTGCCAAATTTTTTCCAGCAAAGAGATTAATGAAAAACAATAAAATTTATAGATCTGTCAATACCCCTCAAAACAATTACGTTCTAGCACATTAAAGCAATGAATAATTTCAAATAAAATTTTTTATGAAAAGAAACAAACATTTAATGGACGAGTAAGAAGATGAATAAACGTCTAAACGATTATTATGAAATATATCTAAATTTATTGTAGATATAAAAATTTTATTAAATTAAATTTTTATATTCTAATTATATAATTAAAAGTCAATTTTAAATATTATCATTAAATTAGGAAGTATGTGGCATGTCAATCAATGAAATGATGACATAGTAAAGGATGACAAGGTCCAACCAATGAAAATCAAGGATGGAGTTTGGTGAATCAAGTGGCGCCACGTCATCCCTAAGTGTGGCTTTGACCAATCAAATCACTTCGCTTTGCCTATAAATAAAGGCCAAAGCAAAAGAGGAAGAGGTCCAAAATTTCATATCAAAGTCCAACATTGAGAAAATCTTAGAAAAAAAAGCACCAAATCTCTCTCAAAACTCGAGATCAAGCTACAAAGTCTTCAACAAATTCCGAAGAGAATAATCAATGGATCAAGTTATTAACTACGATAACGTTTCAAAAATTATAACACGCATCTTATCAAATTTATAAGATTATTATACAATTATTCACTCCTTGTTTTCTTATTATTTTGCGAATGAGAGATTCATGTAAACAAATTTTGGCACGCTCAGTGGGACAATTTCTGTCATTCATCTATTCTCTGTCTTTAATGGTCCCCAAGAACAACATCTCATAGGCTACCCCTTCTAGATCTGTAACATGTGGTATTGTCGCCAAGTCAACCATGCCGCCTAAATATGCATAACGTGTGATGCAGAGCAGGGCTGCATCTGATGCTAGGAAAGAAGGGGAGTACTTCTCGTATGATCAGATCTTCCAATACTCCAACCCTATATTCAATGACATTCCTCCTCAAAAAGTGGGAGTCAGATCTGTTACAAGAACGACTCTGTCTTTGTTAAATGCAAGAACCAAACCCCAGAAGTCCATACATGCTCACGATGGATATACTTCAGATTCGACGCCAGCTACTCCTCAAGAGGATCCGAAGTTCGATATGATGGCTCATGAAGATCCAACCACAAGTTTATTCGCTATGCCCATTATGATGGTGGACATCTCAACCGTTGAAGAACAAATCTCAAATATGATGAAATTGATGGAAAATCTTGCAAAACACGCTCAACAGCAAGATCTCACAATCGCCCAATTGTTGAATCGTCTTGATAATGTTGGAGAAACAAGTCAATCTACTCTGAAAATCCCGAGCCTTCAAATATTTCTGGATCTGCAAGAGTTTTGGGTAAGCAACCTCAAATTGAGTTCGAGACTAAAGAAATAAGAGAAGCGGGAACTTCAAGAGAAGTCGCAATAATTCAAGTCTCATCAGATGGACTAATCCCTGTTAACTAAATGAAGGATTTCATCATAGACGCCATCAAGGATAAGAATGAAAGGAGTATTAAGTCTTCCTTCGTATATTCTAAACCATATATGAAGAGGATTGATCAATTGAAGATGCCATAGGCTATCAACCTCCGAAGTTTCAACAATTTGATGGTAAGGGAAATCCTAAACAACATATTGCACATTTCGTCGAGACTTGCAATAATGTTGACACATATGGTAATTACCTTGTTAAGCAATTTGTTCAATCTCTAAAAGGAAACACGTTCGACTGGTACATCGACTCACAGCTAGATCTATAGATAGTTAGGATGAATTGGAGTATGAATTCCTCAATCGTTTCTACAGTACCCATCGAACGGTAGGTATATTAAAACTCAGTCATACCAAGCAGTGGAAAGATGAACCCATCATTGATTACATCAATTGATGGAGAAGTTTGAGCTAGATTGCAGAGATCACCTCTCCAAACAATTTGCTATCGAGACATGCATCTAGGGAATGCATTGGGGCCTCTAGTATATCTTGAAAGGAATTCAGCCAAGAACCTTCTAAGAATTAGCTTTCGGGGCCCACGATATCGAGTTGAGCATTACGACGCATGGAGATCAAGGAGTTCCAATACCTGAGCCACGAAAGCAGAGGTTTGACTTCAAGAAAGCAACTAAATCATCTCCCAAATCTAACACGAAAGCATCCATGACGACAACTGCAGCACCTGTCAGGATACCTACAAAAATAAGCAGAAATATTATAGAGAAAATAAATACTGCTCCAGATCTTGGAAAAAGACGTATGACTTTGAAAGAAATGCAAAGCAAAGAATATCAATTTCTCGATTCTAACATTTTAAAAATGTTTGACGACATGCTAAAAGCTGGGATCATCAAATTGCCAGAGATGAAACGACCACAAAAAGCAGGACGGTTGGGAGACCTAAACTATTGCAAATATCATTATCTTCTTAGCCACCGATCGAGAAATGATTCATCTTTAAGGACAAATTCATGAAACTGGCTCGTAAAGGACATATTTTGCTAGAAGAAGAAAGAGTAACTGCTAATCAAATGAGCATCTTACCAGATACTTTCTCCTCCAAACTACTAATACAAATGCTGCGGATGTCTCGCGATCACCTGAATGCTTCGTTAAGATCAAATTTGAGCAGTTCGACGTGATAAAATTCGATGTAAAACCCTCACCTAAATCTTCTTAGGTGGAAATTCATGGGCGATGTGGAAAGCAATAAGACAAAAGCGCAGTCGARTCAAGCATATACCGTCCTCTGTTATACTCCAAAATCAATGAGGAAGGAAGGAAGGCCAATCTCCCTTTTTCGAAGTCAAATCTCTTCAAGGAATTACCATGCCTTTAACCAAGATCAAGGTGTTGAAGCAATTGAAGCCTCTTTTGAAGGGTTTTGCACGATCTGAGGTGGGGCCAATAGTGAAGCATGGTTCATCACCATCCAAAAGAACCGAAGAGGGCTTCAGTCCTAATGCATYCAAACTCCTAGCTAAAGTTAGATATGATCCATAAAGTGAAAATACATATTAGGAAGACTTATTCCTGAATCAAAGGGCCATAACCTGAACGAGACATAGAAGATGCTAAAGCAAAATGGGTATTCTGTGGAAAGTTCGCGTGTGAGCATCGGATTCAAGCAACTTGCACTTATGCGCATAGCAATAAAGCGAGTAAGCACTTACCAGTAGAGGATGAACATCCGGTGATGGGTTACAAGTTGGTCTTTGACTGATTAGGGGAAGTAAACTCTCATGTCTCAATTTTTGAGCGATTAGGACCCCAAGAAAGAAGATCAAATAGAAATTTTGCCTTCAAAAGCTTGGGAATAGAGAAAGAATCTGGGCAATTAAGAAGGTTGAAAAGCCTTCACATGTTGAGATCGATGCAAACAAATACCAAAGCAGAATACCTTCCAGGATGAGGAGGAAAGGTACACTTCTAGTGAATTATAACAATGTTCTCAAAGCAAAACTAAAAACTGTAATTCATACAAAGCCAAAGGAGGAAGATGAAGAAAGTGTTGACTCATCTTACCATATCAGCATTATTGATGAACATAATGAAGAAGAAGACGCCGAAGAAGCACCTCTTGAACTTGAGGAAGGTAGAAAGCTATTGTGGACGTGTTGAAAGAAATCAACTTGGGCACTGAAGAAGATCGACGCCTAATCTACATATGTGCTCTTTTATCTCTAAAAGAGAGTGGAGTGTATACCCAACTTCTACAGGAATTCAAGGATGTCTTTGCTTGGACATATAAAGAAATATCAAGCCTAGACCCAAAAATTGCAGTTCATCATCTGGCTATCAAACAAGGAGCTAGGCCAGTAAAGCTAGGATAAAGGCGTGTTCACCCTGACTTGATCCCTGCAATCGAAGCAGAAGTCAATAAACTCATTGAGGCAAGATTCACCCAATAGTTTAAATATCCCACGTGGATCTCAAGCATTGTGCCTCCAAGAAAGAAAAATGGTCAAATCCTAGTATGTGTTGACTTTAGAGATCTAAACAATACATGTTCGAAGGATGAAGAGAACTCATGGTTGATGCAACCATTGAGGCAGGATTCACAGAACTCATGGTCGATGCAACCACTAGACACAAGGCGTTGTCTTTCATGGATGGGTCATCCGACTATAATCCGCACTCCCAAATGTATTTATTGCTACAAGGTGATGCCGTTCAGTCCGAAAAATATAGAAGTGACATATCAGGGAGTAGTGCAGAAAATCTTCAATGACATGCTCCACAAATATTTTGAATGTTATGTGGACGATCTAGTCGTGAAGTCACGAAAATAGGATGATCATTTAGAAGATTTGAGGAAAATTTTTGAACAACTACGTCATCATGAATTGAAGATGAATCCTTTGAAGTGCGCATTTGGAGTTACTTCAGGAAAATTTCTGGGATTCATTGTGCACGAACGTGGCATTGAGATTAACCAAGCTAAAGTGGATGCCAGATTAAGAATGTCAGAGTCTCGAAACGTGAATGACATCCGAAGCGTACAAGGGAAGCTGGCCTATCTGAGAAGATTCATCTAAAATCTTGCTGGCAGATATCAACCATTTAGTCGATTGATGCAAAAAGAATTACCTTTTTAATGGGATGAAGATTGTAGCAATGCAATCAAAAATATAAAAGCATACCTAATGAAATCTCTCGTCCTGGCTGCGCCAATAAAAGGAAAGCCTTTGTAGCTCTATATCTCCACCCAAGAATTTTTTGTCAGAGCTTTGCTTGCCCAAGAAAATGTAGAAAGGAAGGAAATCACCTTGTATTATCTGAGCAGAACAATGACTCCAAGTGAGATAAAGTATTCACTAATAGAAAAGTTGTACTTGGCTCTCATCTTTGTAATTCAGAAGCTAAAATACTGCTTTTAAGCTCATATGATGCAACTTATTTCCAAGGAAATCCGATAAAGTATGTCATGACTAAACCTGTTCTTTCCCATTGCTTGGCAAGATAGTATCTGCAGTTGCAACAGTTTGAAATAATTTACATCCCTTAGAAAGCTGTGAAAAGGCAAGTTTTGGCAGATTTCTTGTCTGATCACCCCTTACTTGTTGAATGGGACTTGGTGGATAATTTGCTAGATAAAGATGTCTTGCTGGTTGAAGTCTTACCTCCATGGAAGATATATTTTGATAGAGCGGCTCATCGAAGTGAAGCTGGAGTTGGAATAATCTTCATCATACCTGAAGGCGATGTCTTTCCATATTCATTCTCCTTGACTCAATAATGTTCAAACAATGTTGCTGAGTATCAAGCACTCACCCTTGGATTAGACATAGTCATGGAAATGCAAGAGCTACAACTTAAGTCTATGGAGATTCAAAGTTGATAGTCAATCAAGGCCTTGATGTCTATGAAGTGAAGAAACCCAAACCCCTTCCACATTACAAGTACGCAAGATAAATAATYGAATYGTTGGGTGATGCAAGTATAGAACATGTGCCAAGGAACGAAAAAAAATAGGCAGCTACTTTGACGAAATTAACTTTTGTCCTCTCATTCCCGAATCCACAAAATCAAATTTCGATTTACCAAAATTGAGTTATGCCTCTTTTATCAGAAAATTAAGAAGATGATGAAGAAGAAGATGTAGATACCATAATCAATATCATCAATCAGGACCCAAAATGCATTTTCAGATTAAAAGAATAGGATATTATTGACCTACAATGGTAAAAGATTGCCTGGAATATGCCCGTAAATGTGAAGCTTGTCAAATTCACACAATTACATCCATCAGCCACCAAAACCGTTGCATCCAARAGTAGCATCTTGGCCATTGGACGCATGCAGGCATTTGCTAGACATGTGTTCATCGTAACATCAATAGATTATTTCTCAAATGGCCTGAAGCCATAGCGCTAAGGGAGGTGAAAAGTAGAATATTATTGACTTCATTCACACAAACATCATATATCTCTATGGAGTCCCAAGATATATCGTCACTGTTAATGGAAAGCCATTTCGCAATGGTGCAATAACTAGACTTTATGAAAAAATCAAGTTCAAGTAATATAACTCTTTTGATGTATTATGCAGCTACTAAGGGATTAGTTGAAGCCTTTAACAAGACTCTTTGCAATCTATTGAAGAAAGTTATCGATAGGTTAAAAGGAGATTGGCATCTAATAATTGGAAAAGCTCTATGGGCATATCGGACAACATTTCAAACTCCAACACAATCTAGGCCTTATGCGTTGTTTATGGCATCGAAGCAGTTCTTTCTCTTGAGCATCAATTACTTTCATTAAATATAGCTGTCCAAGAAGGGCTCATAAAAGAATAAAATGCGTGCTTACATCTTGAAGAGTTAAAAGCACTTGATGAGAAGGTTGAAAGCGCAACAACGTTTGGAGTGTTATCAAGCCTGCATCTCTAGTACCTTTAAGAAGAAAGTTCGTCATCGTTCTTTTTAAGTGGGTGACATGGTGCTTGTAATTCGAAGGCCGATCATATACCTTCAAAAGATAAAGAAGCTCACAGCAAAATGGGATGGTCCATATGTTATGCAAGAAGTGTATTCAAGTGGTTCATAAAAGCTTGTTGACAAAGATGGATCGACCATTGTCCCCATCAATGGCAAGTAGTTGAAGCGCTACTATGCATGAATTGAAAAAGGAAAAATTCAAGTTGCTCCCTAGTGTATGAGCCTAAGCTACATATGTTCCTTGATAAGAGTTAAAATTGTCTAAATGTTTTAAACAAAAAATTCAAGCTGCTCCTAGCCTACATGAGTTAAAACTGTAGAAAACGACCATCAAAGGTGTTGCATGTGGAGAAACTACTAAAATAGCCCAACAAGTCCAAGATGGTACAAATGGATGCTCCTAGCTTGCATGAGTTAAAACTTCGCAAAACACCCACCAAAGGTGTTGAATGTGGAAAAACTGCTGAAACACCCCAACAAATTCAAGCTGCTCTTAACCTGCATGAGTTGAAACAGCTAAAAATAACTATCAAAGGCAATGCATGCAGTAAAACTACTAAAAAACCTAACAAGTCTAAGTTGGTACAAATGGATACGCCTGGCTCACAAGAGTTTAAACTATGTACAACCCTCCTTATAAATTCTTTCACATCCTCAAACTATTTTTTGACTTGATATACGTAGGCAGCTTGGAAGTTAATTTCTGAGTTTAGTCATAACATAACAAACTAGATAGTCCTTACTTAAGTAAATAGTTGCAAATAAAAAAAATAGAAGAAGAAATGCATACTTTATTCATTCATTATATGTAAACAAGTATTTGAATAGGGGGCATGAAACAAAGTCTATTCAAATTGAAATTAAAGTTAACTATCTCTTGATTGTTTTATTTAAGAAGCTCTTTCATATCTTCCAAGTTCTTCACAGCCTCGTCAGATTGAAAGAGAGTATTTTCAATAGCAACAACCTCGTCTCTCTTGGTAGAACGAACAACTTCCACATTCTTCAACTCTTCTTGGCTCTTCTCAAGTGCAATTTGAAGTTCCTTTTTCCTCTTCTCAAGAGCGTCAAGTTCTTCTTGCAAGTTACCAATCTTTGCAGATATTGTCTGTTAGCTTATCTTGGACACCATAAGTTGCGACTTAGCTCTAGAAAGAGACTTAAAATACACCTTCTTAATCATCAAGTCACATGCAAAAGACCTTAAGGAGTCACATTTGCGAGCTCTTAAAAAAAAGGTTGACCAAATACTCCTTAAAGGTAAAAAGATCAATGGAACTCGTCTTCTTCATCTCTTCAAATACTATCCACACTTATTTTTCGATAGTACAAACGGACTCAATTGGCGTTCGAGTAAGCTTCTCAACAACTTGGCACTACAAAAGTTGAAGATATTGAAGTTGAGCAGCCTTTATAATGTCAACTCCATGGAACTCAAAAATGGTGGCAGCAATAGATTACCTTTGAGAAGACCTTGCCCTTTCATTCCATGAAGGAGGAGACAGACCACTTGTCTCCAAAGGTATGCTAGTTGGTTCGCCAAGACGGTTGCTAATCAAGGGAGGAACAATCAAGGATGAGCAGTATCATCGTCATTCTCGCACAAGTTGATTTGAGGCAAGATGTTCTCAATCCTGTCTATAAGAAGATGAACTTCATCCATATGCAAAGAACCCTCAAGTGCCCCTAACTATGAAAATCAAAGAGTTAGAGGAAGTTCAAAATTAACTGTATTTATGCTAAGGGTGACATGCTTAGATGAAGTGCTAAAGCCTGAGGTGACATAGTTGAAATAGGTACTCCTTCCAAAAGGCTAGACGAAGTAATAGCACCACCTAATGTCTTCCTTTTTTTCAAATGGAGATTCCATGGAAGATCTCACTCAGTATCATTCATTGTTCCACTTTTACTGGAAAGATTATCAACTTGCTAGCCAATTGTAGGAGAACCCACAACTCCAGATTGAAATTTCGCAGTAGGGATGCACAACAATATCTTATCGCCGCAGGAGTTGCAACTTATTTAGAAGTAGCACCAATTGTTGCTAGTAGAAGAATATCTTAAAAGACTGGAAATCCCTATACTTTCTTTTAGASGAAACTCTTGCAATTCCACTTGATCAAGAGTCCCATCAAGCATTGTATTCTATGATAGCAAGTGGATTTGACATCTTCGCTAGAAGTACAACTAGGAGCATGTTTTAATGCGAATAGATAATTTCCACATTCAAGTTACATCCTCTAATTTGTACGAATAAGATTTCTCCCTCAAGTCGCGAGGAACATCTTACTTGCAAAATCTGTGCAAACTATAAGGTTCTATCATATATATAGTATCCATCCTGTTGAACGGTCACAGAGTTAGAAAACATGCTACCAAAGAAGGGTCACAGGGTTAGAAAACATGCTACCAAAGTAGTCAAACTAAGTCAATGATAGAGACACATTATCTGCCAAAGATCACTCGAAATATAGTTACATTTCATAAAAGCAGGATCCACATGTTTGAAAATTGCTTGTACTCTTGAAAGAGAGAAATAGTTGGCCATCTTCTCTTTATGAAACTTGACCATCCATGCAACTGAAGAGRAATTATTGCTCTCGGATGGGTACTAAAGTATTGAGTAATGTATGTGTACACATAATGAATAGTGAAGGTAGCATGACACTCCTTCAGAAACGGGGATTGCGAGACCCTACTCAAGCCATTGTCGATACTCACAAAAGCTGGCATAGCTAGTGAGAATTTCTACAGGAAAGCTATAAGGTTAGCCATATTAAATACACCAGGATGGATGCAATTAACCTATCTATCTGGAAGAATAAATTTACATATCTGACAAGAAAAAAATGCAGCAAAGTATACCTCCCCCTTTTAAGTCTTTAGAATAATGAATACATCAAAGGATTCGCTTTCTTCCTCCATAGCTGCCAAATAAGTACTATTCACGATGCCTATTGGATTATGCAACGTCCTCGACTTTGCTGCAATTAGCCTYTTATATAGTCTTTGAGGAGGCGGTGCATGTCTAGTTGGTTCGCTAAACTAAAATTGGACCCAATCGTCGAAGGAAACTCCATGTGGGTTTCTATTTGCAAGTCTTTCAAAAGCCAAAAAAAGAAGCTTACAACTTTGAAGAAGTAGGTAATTGCCTTCATTATCAGACTCGTCGCGCTCCTTGGCAGAAGGATCATTTCATTATAAAATGAGCCATGAATAGGAAGACCACAGGACTCTTCAAGTCCCATAACTCCCTAATTGAAGTGTGCAATGTATTGGTCAAGGGATACCAAAGTTCGCAAAAGGCATGCATGACATGGCTATAGCAATCATATGTCAACAGAGAAGCGTAAATAACATCATATATTTTAATGTCATTAAGTAGCTTTTTATGCTTTATGAGAGTAGTCTCTAGCCACTCTCATTAGTTTCGTGTATAAGTAGTCTCGCCAAAGTTCATAATTGGGGCATTCTATGAAGTCTTGTCGAGGCTGCAATTTGCAAAAGGAAGAAATTTTTAGAGCTTATATTCGCATCATGAGTCGAAGGCAATAGCAGTAGGACTTTTTGGTCAATAACACGAAGGATGAGTCGACTATTTCCTTGGAGCATGACAAAGAGCATCTATTAATGTGAAAATTCGCCTCATTGGAAGATTGATCTGTATTTAAAAATTTTGATGCTACCGGAAGAATATCTAAAGTCATAAGTTTTAATTGAATCTAAGATGAAGATGTCCAACTTTGACTTTTCAAAATCCTTGATCTCTATTTTGCTGGGGATTTCAAATTGCACAACCTTAAAAAAAAAAAAATCCCAGAGGATAAGTACATTGAGACTTTCAAAAAAAGAAAGGATGTCAAAGTTGTCAAAGAAAAAAAAAAAGAGATAGAAAGAGCTAAAGAAAAAGAAAAGAGAAAATTTTCAAAAAGAAGAAAATAGAGGGAACTAAAAAAAATGTTCAAAGTAAGCTGAACAAAAACATAGGAAAAAAAAAAAAAAAGGAGAAAAAAAGGGAGCAAAATATGGTGTTGGGCCTAGCAAATCCATGGACCAATAGGGAAAAAAAAAAAGAGGAAGCAAATTCATGAAAGCATTAAAACTTCCAACGACTAACCACCGTAGCTCACCACTACTCTCTGCCATCGCTGCTCGTCAGCTATCGCCATGGCCGCTGGAAGCAGAAAGCAAAAAGCGAATTGAGACTAGAAGGCAGAAGATCTTTTCCATCGTTGCCATCATTGCCGCCCACTGCCATGTTCGACCGACTGACGAAGAAGAGAAGAAAGCCGAAGAAAGATGCAAAAAGGACTGAGCCACGGGTTTGGGATGCATCCAGTTGGCCCACAAAGAGGAGACATTGGCCAAGGGAAAGAACAAGACAAAGCAAAYCAAAACAAATAGAAAAAATTCATTGGGCTGTGCGTCTAGCCAGTCCACAGGACAAAAAGGGCAAACAAGAAATAAAAAACAAGGCCACAATAGGAAAAAAAATAGGAAAAAAAAAAGAGCAAAGAAAGGGTTGGAAGAAGAAGGAAAAAAACAAGGGGAAAAAAGAGCAAACAAGAAGAAAGATGCAAGGATAAAAAATAACGAGAGAAAGAAAAGGAAAATAAAAAGGGGGTAGGCACAAAAAACAAAAAAAACGTCGTTCAATTTTTGCAAGGGAAGAAAAGAAATGTTCATAAAAGAGATTTACTATTCTTTATCTTTTGTCAGGATGTCCCTCAGATTTTTTTAAGTGCAAGAATAATTGTTATATCAACGTAGAAGAATTAGAATTAACTATGCAAATAATTGTATGACTTACCAAAGAAGAGACAAAACATACAAAAAGACTTACCAAGGTATCAAAGTTGGTCATGCAGTGAAGAATAAAATGGGAGAAGCTAATTGATATGTACATACGTAGACAAAAAGAAAATAGAGTTGTATTAGGGTTAGGAAAATAAGTTTTATTACAACTCTAATATGTAAGATATATCTATATTAGGATTGGGTTATCTAAAATAAGATTGAAAGAAAAGAGAGTTGTGTTAGAATTGAGAAAACAAGTTTTACTATAACTCCAATATCTAAAATATGTTTAGATTAAGATTTGGATTATCTGAAATTAGATAGAGTTTCAAAGAGAAAAAGAAAAGGGAAATTCTAGCCCAAGAAGGATAAAGGAAGAAAAATTTGCCCAACAAATTGAAGGACAAAAAGAAGCCCAACAAATTGAAGGAAAAAGGCTTTGAAGGATGAATAGGGTCCAAATATTTTAATGGCCCAAGGGAAATAATCCAAGTTTTTGGCCTGTGATATTGACCAAATTGACGTAAAGCGGGTTGTAACTTGCTTACTCGAGACCTATCTTTGAGTTGTACATGTGAATAAGTTCTAGGGGCAATTTGTAGATATAAAATTTTATTAAATTAAATTTTCATAATTTATTTAAATAATTAAGAGTCAATTTTAAATACTTTCATTAAAATTGGGGAGTATTTGACATCTCGATCAATGAAATGATGACACGTGTCAAAGATGACAAGGTTCAACTAATGGAAATCAATGATGTGACTCGAAAAATCAAGTCATGTCACGTGTTTCTAGATGTGACTTTGACCAATCAAATCAATTTATTTTGCTTATAAATAGGGGCCAAAGCATAAGAGGAAGAGGTCCAGAATTTCATATTAAGGTCCAACAATTTATTTTGAGAGAAATTTAGGAGAAAGAGCACCAAATTTCTCTACAAATCCCAAATCAAGCTGTGAAACCCTTGAAAAATTCCAAAGAGAAGAATCAATGGATTGAAATCTTGCCATGAGAACATTTCAGAGATTGTAACATTTTTCTTATCAAATTTATAAGATTAATACTTTGTTACACGTTTATATTATTTTCTTATTATATTTTGCGGATGAGATATTCGTATAAAAAATGGTGTTACAATTGAAGAAAATTTCCCTGGTATACTTGTTGTGAATATTGAAAACATGTCCTTCTGTTTCATTTGATTTGTACAGTCAAATAGAATAGAATCATGTGGTTTGTTTTAACTTAAACAATTATGTTACATTAATTATTTGTTTAAAGTCAATAATCTAGAATGCTTTCAATAGAGTAGTTGATTTTCAACAATTACTTCAACAATGAGCTTGTAAAATTATTGAATCCTATCCATATTATTTTATTTTGCATAATGAATATGGATGCGGTGCAGCATATATGATCTTAGCGTTCAATAAAGTTGGAGGGCGGAAATTAGGTTGAAAAATTATTGTTATTATTATTATTAATTATTAATTATTATAAAATCGTAGTATGTGTTTTTAGCCTGAGTAATTCATTTCATTTTAAAACAACATACAAGCTATTGTTGAGGATCTTTTGTCATTAACAAGCTCAAACTCTTATATCCAAAACAAACCAACGAGAAAAAGGCAACGTGAGATATGTTTTGGTAAATTTTCAACTGTTGTAAATCATATACGTGATCTATGATCTATTCTTTTTATGTCTTCATTAGCTTAGACAACGTTTTGCACTTTTTCTAGATGTTTTTGAATTTATTTTGAAAAATGGCTGAGTGTAGCGATTCGGGACCCTCCAAACAAGAAATATGGGAGCTAAAAGGGAGAACACTTCCATAGAAATATATATACATCATAAAAACATGCTTGGTAAGTGGTTTGAGTTCATTTCGATTATGATGTTTGGAAAGAGATATGAGTGGATGTTTTCGGAAGCAACCAAGAAAAGGTTTTCCATCAATCAATTGGAACAAAAATTCCAAAATTTGAAAGAAAAATACCGTTTGATGACTTGGTTGTGTAGCCATATGAATGCCAATTGGATTCAAGAACTATGCGCAATTAAAGGAGAACCGTGGTAATGGGAAGAATGGATTAAGGTATTGATTGATTGTTTAGTGTTCCATTGATAGGCTATTTGGGACTTGTTTTTGTTATAACTTTATGTGTTTTGTATCTAATATTTTGTAGATCAAACCAAAAGCAAATCATCTGCGGAAACATTGATTCCCCAATTATGATTAATGCACCAATTTGTTTTTTGATAGTGGTGCATAGAGAAGTTTCCATAGATGTAGTGTGCAAGTCCAACTCACCAATGAGGGTGTGATTGGTCTTGAGGAAGAGCAAATAAGAATGGGACAATCTATTCCTTTTGTTGGTATAAAGGACAACATTAGTGAGAAAAGTGGTGAATCAAATTCACAGCCCAATAATATTCATCAATCAATGGAGACAATACATATGTCTCTGGAACCAAAAGAAAAACATCTAGTTAAGCCATTCTAAGTGAAAAAAAATAAACAAGAAAAGCATTAAAGAAAACTAAGCATTAGTGTAATTGAGAGTCCTATGATGTGTTTGAGAGGAACATGTCCATAAAATAAACATGCCGGAAGAATCAAGGAATGCTTGGCCTGTCTTTGTTCAAAAATTGCTTATGATATCCTCATTATGTGTGTCAGAGTTTTCGAGAGAATAAAATTCTTATTCACTTAAATAATAATTTACAGCTTATAGCTATTTATATAGGAAGGAAACCTAAAAAGTAAAAAGAAAAAAAATCTAACTGTACATATAAAAGGAAATAAAATCATTTGATTAGCATAAAAGCAGTGCCAAATTAATTTGATTTGTTTGCTATATTATACACTCCCCCTCAAGCTTTCCTACAAATGTTCATCAAGCCAAACTTGGCCTTGAGATCTTCAAACTTGATTCTTGGTAGAGGTTTAGTAAGGCATGTAAATCATTTGATTGTCCCCTCATCTACCTTTGTCCGTTATGAAGTGGTGATCAATCACCATATGTTTTGTCCTATCATGATGTACTTAATTTTTGGCAATGCTAATAACAGATTGATTGTCACACTACATCTTCATAGGTTTACTACCAAAGTGTTCAACTCTTTGAAGAGTCTTCTTAGCCATATTCCTTCGCATATTACACGAGCCACAGCTCGAAACCCGACCTCCGAACTACTTCTTGAAACTACTAATTGCTTTTGCTTCTCTATGTCACCAAATTCCCTACATATAGCTACAACAATAACATGAGATTGATCTTCGATCTTTTACTGATCAAGCCTAATCAACATCACTGAAATTTCAATGTCTTTGCTTAGTGTTTTCCAAAAGAACAAACCTTTTCTTGCAGTCATCTTTAAGTATCTCCAAATTTGATAGATTGCTTCCATATTCTCTTTATTTGGATAGTTCATGAACTGACTTACCATGCACACAAAAAAACCAATAGAAAACATCTAATATGGGATAAATAGATCAATTTCCCCACTAAATGCTAATATCTACCATGATCAACTGGTGCACTCTCCTTTTTGAGGCCTAACTTGGTTGTTAAGACCATAAGAGTATCCGTTGACTTGCACCCTAGCATTCTTGTTTCTCGTAGAAGATCCAACATATATTTTCTTTGAGAAAATAAGATACCCTTTCTTGACCGGGCTTTTCCATACCTGAGAAATATTTTAGGCTTTTAAGTCTTTGATCTCAAATTCTTTAAGACTGTTTATTTCTTCATCATAATCCCTTGTTTAGATGATGTCATCAACACAAAATATAAGTATTGCAATCCTTCTAGTAGCAGATTACTTGAAAAATAAAATATGATCTACTTGACACTGAGAGTAACCATGCCTTTTAACTACCTTTGTGAATCTATTAAACCAAGCCCTTGGAGATTTCTTGAGTATGTATAGGGACCTTTTGAGCTTGCARGCCTTATTGGTTGTATCAAGTTTCTAAAATCATGGGGAATATCTATATATAATTCCTCAACTAAGTCTCCATTAAGAAGTCATTCTTCACATCTAGTRGGTAAAGAGGCCAATTGAGATTTGCCACCAATGGTAGAAGGACTCGAAAAGTGTTCAGTTTGGCTATTGGAGCAAATGTTTCTTTATAATCAATGTCATGAGATTGAGTGAATACCTTAGAAACTAGGCTACTTTTGAATATTTCCATACTCCCATCATCCTTATATTTAATATTAAATATCCACTTGCACCTTACTAGGAGTTTCCTTGACTGTAATTCAGTAATATCCATGTCTCATTCTTTTCTAAGGCTTGAATTTCATATCCATATCTCATTCTTTTCCAAGGCTTGAATTTCATCCCAAACTATTGCTCTCCATTTTGGTGATCGAAGAGCCTATTGTATATTGTTGGGAATCTAAATTTGATCAATACTGGATACTAATGCTTGAACATGAGTGATAGTCAATGATAGGATAGAAATGTGTGTATAGGATGCTTTATGCATGATCTAACACCTCTCTCTACTGCAACAGGCTAATCATAGCATCATGCATTAGCTCATTGAAAGAGGGTTTAGAATTAGAGTTACCTTGAAGATCTTCATTTGGCCTTGGACTAGGGTATGACTCCTAGATCTATTCATGATGTACTAAGGGCTCTTTTTCCTTTAGATTTCTTCCTATTCTTGAATAGGTGATATTGAAAAGAGTATAAATGTTGTCTTGATAGTGCTTATAGAAAGGAAGGGGAATTATGAGTAATGTTTTGTAGGAAAGTATCTAGTTGAATGGCTTCGGCTTGACTATCATTACTGCTTGAAAGATATGGAAAGGTTTGGAGAGGTATAAGTTCCATGGTATTGGCTTCACTATATCAGAGCTATGCAATGGTTCCCCACTCAATGTTGGGTTTGGGATAGAATGGTTGTTGTTCAAAAAAGGTGACATTCATAGAGTAATAGTAGTTTGTATACTTGTATCTTTTTTTTGTTTGAAGAGTATCCCAGGAAAGTGCATTTAACTACCTGGGATCAAGCTTGCTCTTGTCTGAGTTATTGTAACACCCTCAGATTAGACATTATCCTAACCCGGGAATGTTATCAACTTTACTCACTCTTATATCGGGAAAATCAAGAAAAATAAAAATTTTCATATTTTAATACAAAAGGTTTATAAAAATTTCGATAGAGTTTCTTCTGTAACATCAATATTTATACCTTTTATGCAATCAAAAAATTCCACAAACATTTCCAATACTCATATATATTAACTTCAAAAAACCTGACAAACACTCAATATTGAAATAACTTCCATTCCAAAAATCATTTACCAAGTAAATGCTTATGTGTCTGAAATTCAGCGGAAACCTTGGAAGAATTAATGAAAGAATGAATATATCAATAAAATAGTAAATAAATACATAAAAGTTACTCTATTCCACTATTTCCCTTATTCAATAAAATTTACTCAAAACAAAAACTCCCCGATATGAAGCCTGCACGTAAGCGACCTCCATGCACCATCTATCATTCATCACTTGAAACGTAAAATGAGGAAAATGGAATGAGCTATAAAACTCAGTAAGCAAATCCCATGCATGAGTGCATGTATAATGCATATGTCATAAATTCCAAAATTTCACTTTCTCAATAAAACTTTCCAAACATTTCCATTTCATCAAAACTTTCCCAAAAACTCTCATTTCAAATCGTGAGCTCATTTGGTATATCGCTTAATCATTAAGCTATGTAGTGGGCAATTTTTATTTGGAACTCAATCACATTCTACCGGTAGAACAGTAAAGTGATTTACATGCTTAATCTTTTCCTGAATATCACCTCATAAGAGGTGAATAATACATGAATTCCCACCTTACAAGAGGGTTGGATAGAGTACGCCGGTCCCCCACGCCCTATTTCCCACTCACATCTTTCATAGTCTAAACTTTACCCCCTTTCCAAATCTTTAATGTTTTGGAAAATTATTTACCCATAGAATCTTGTTTCTTTTTCCAAAATTCATTTCTTAGAACCTTTACCTTGTAAAATGCACGTTATACCAGGAAATGATGTAAAATACTGTAAACTACATGCTCATGATATGAACCACATAAATCTGAACTTACAGTACCCAACATGTAACCAAATAGAAAGTTCACAAAATCGAAAAAAATCATAAACTTATTACATAAAACAATCCAATTATAACCACAAACATATGAATTGCAATTAATGAAAATGGGAGGAATTCACTTACTTGAAGTCCTTAACGTTAGAATTCTACTTTAAATGTAAAATGGAGTTTCTTGACCGCCCATAATGTTAATGTATCAAATGCCCTAGCTTAATTACAAAAAGAATGTTCATAACAAACCTTCTAAATATTTCCTACTATAATCTAATAATTTAGCCTTGAATGCACATAATAAAGGCCTTAGCTAGAACGAACATGTAAATTCGATTACTTATCCAAAATTATAAATACCAAATTCTGCTATCAGGATTTAATAGAATAGGTTTTACGAATTTTGACAGGTCACTCTTTCAGTTCACAACAACTCAAGTTACCTAGCGGATCTAACTAAGAATTTCGCATTTCTTATCTATGTGCCCGTTTACTTCTTAAATGATTCTATTGAATTCAATGAAGGTTCACTTGATCTGGAATCGGGTCTAATTTCATAAATTACTTCTAATTTGTCCTTTTATTGGCAAATAACTTATTACAATACCAACAATACATCAAGGACGTACAACCATCGATAATATGTAACAATCACCAGTACAATACACTACAACGTCCAATTAGTAAATAACAGGTGTTATATTGTACATTTTGCATTTACAAATTGACTGTCTAACTCTCCCTAAGGACCACTAATCTCACACAAGGACAGTACCAAATTCAACAGAAAGCCACACAGAACATACACACAGAAATAAACAAAATCGAGGGTTCACCTCGAACCAGTGTCAACAGAAGAGCGCGCAGGCGAACTGTCCTAGTCTGGTCAGCGGCGGCGAGCTTTGGCAATCAGCTCTGGTTAGCACGGACTACAACCTTTAGCTACGTGCACGTGCTGGTCGCTGCTGAGAGGGGTTCTGGCCGAGCTGTGACAACGGCGAGTTGACGGTGATCAACGGCTCCGGTAGCACAAAAGCTACAACGACCAGTAAACTGCGAGCACTGGATTTCGGTGAATGATTAATAGATCAGATTTGATCAATGCAGCCAGATTTGGACGGAATGAGCTGTAATCTGGGCAGCACACGATGAGTAGCGAACCAGACAAGCGGAGAAGGTTGCGGCCAGCAAACTCCGATTGGGATCAATTCGTTGAGAGGCAGGCGATGGCAAGCAGATCCGATCGGCTATGCGTGCAGATGGAGGATGCACAGATCTGATGATAAAATTGGACCACGAGGGAAAAAGGATGAGCCCGCAACGCTAGACAGCCTGGTTCGGTGACAAACTGCGCTCGAGCAGCGGTTTCAGTTCATGTCTTCGAAGGATGATGAACGATGGTGTGTGGAAGTGAAGGCACAGCATCGACAGGGGAGGAGAGGGGTGGTCACTGGCGAAAGGGTTTCGAGAAAGGGGTGGCGACGGCTGAGGGGTGAGTTCTTGGAGAAGATGGGGCCTCAGGTTTTCTTTCCAGATATTAGGTTTTTCTCTTTGTTTTTTCCTGAAATCCTAATTTCCCATTTCTTTTCTTTTTTTAGATATTAAGTTTGGACCCTCACCAAAAGTCCTTTTGGACCTACGTATCCCATAACCAAGCCCAACATAAATTAAAGTCTATAGACTTTCCTTTGGGTCGAAACTCAACATTAAATTAGCTTTGGTTCCGAATAAGGAATGAATGGGTTTTAATAGGTCGGACCTAAATTAATTGACTAAAAATTCTAATTTAATTAGCACGATAAATTTTATATTTAAATAAACGTACTCTTACGTAAAAACACAAAATAAACAATAATGACTTAAATAATTTATTAAATTCTAATTGGCACATCGGACATTAGGGTCTTCAAATCCTTCGTTGCAAAATAATTAAAATATCAAAATTTCATGATAATAAATAAATCAGCGAATTGGTATGTAAACTTTATGATGATATTAAATTCGTAAAAATGAAAAATAATGTCTTGAATATTACAGTTATAGATATAGGAAAAAAGGTAGAACAATCAAATACCTTAAAATGAATGGTGGACATTAGATGAGTTTGAAGATAACTTGAGGAGAGTCTGACATGGAGTTTAAAACTTTAGAGTTCGAGAGGCATCTTACTGATAAAACTTCAAGTTGCTTTAACAACTATCGTAACAGGTATATGGAAAGGGGACATTTCAAAAATCCAAAACTTATGGTTATAAAAAAAAGTTTTGGAAACTCAACTCGATCGCGTTAATTCAAAGGCTTGTATAGTGAGTACTTCTAAATTTATGAGTCTCCTAAACAAACAAAGGTATGTACAATCAATAATACATTCATTAATTAAATTAGTAATTTAAATTACCTTTAAACTAACACTTATATATATATACATTAAAAAATGCTCCTAAGATATTTCAACAAAAAATGGATAATATTTTTAAATATTATGATTTTATCTATGTATATGTTAATGATATATTAATTCTCTCTGATAATATTACTTCTCATTTAAAGCAATTAGATACCATTGTTGATTTATGTCTTCAAAATGGATTAGCACGGTCTGAAAGAAAAACAAAATTATTACAAGAAGAAATAGAGTTTTTAGGCATGCAAATAGATGGAAAAGGCATAAAATTACAAAATCGTATAATAAATTACAAGATAAAAAAATAAGTACAAAGTTTTTTGGGTATTCTAAATTATGCTTCAGATTTTATCCATAATTTGTCACAACTTAGAAAACCGTTTCAAGAGTTATTAAAGAAAAATAAGATATTTTCTTTTAATCCATATTCGGAGAATCAAGTAAGAAAAATAAAAGATAAGTGTAAAAATATTCCAAAATTACAATTACCTGGGGATGATGATGACTTATCTATGAGAACTTGATCTTAGGAGATTTACTAAAAACTCCTCTATCTATGACGAATTCTTTCTGTTTATCATCAAAGGTTTAGGTAATAAATCTAATTATAAAGGTACTTCCTCCATTTCTTGAATGTTAGGGAGACTAGGAGTTTGTATCTGACTTACCTCATTAAATAAATAAGGAAATTTTATAGTTTCTTTGATCTCGAAACAATCGGAATGATGTGTATTTGATATCGTATAAGAAATTATATATGTAATCGAATATGGTCTATTGTATTGATGAAAAAATTCTTTTCTTTTAAAGTCTTGTAAAAGACCTAGAATTTTATCAAAATCTTTATCTTGAAGATGATAGGAAATTCGAGGGTAAATATTAATTTTAATTGTAAATTTCCTCTTAAAATTCCTAAACAAGCTTCTTCTTTATTTTGCATTATATTATCCATTATCGCTAGGTCAATAGGAGCATCTAATCCTTCTTTAAATGTAGATTTAATAATTATATGTATGGGTCCTATATGAATCCATTCAAGTGTATTTCTTATTTRTGATTTTATTTTATTTTATTTATCTTGAATATCTTTCTTTGATAATAAAGGTATCATTATCTTATTTGAAGTTAGACTTATTTCTAGTGCTTTTTCTTGTATTTTTAATCCAAAGAATAAATGATATTTCTTGAATTTTAACTTGAGTTTTTCTAATAAATTTATCTTAAATCCTGAATAATTAGATAAAGAAAAATTTTCTTTATTGTATCTTTTAACCTTATTTTATCTATTAAAATTTCTTGTCTGTATTCACCCTCATATTCTTGGGTATTATCTGTTATAGGTTCAGAGGAACTAGCCTTACTAGTGCCAATTAAATCTTGATTAGTCATCTTCAGATGAAGAAGTATACTCTGTATTAGTTTTTATAAAATTACTTTCTTCAGAGTCGATTTCTTCAAAGTTGTTTATACGTACAAACTCTCCTTGATCTATTAAGGCTTCTATTTCATCATCTATTTCTATCTTCTTTTGGTTTCTTTCGAATTTCTTAGGACATCTATTTGCATAATAACCTATTTCATGATAATAGTAACACTTACATTCTTTTGGGTCTTTTTTATCACTCTTTCTTTTATAAGAAGGCTTTTTAATCTTTCTATATCCTTTCTTCTTATAATATCTTGCTTTTATTTTCTTGAAATATTTCTTTTTAAACTTTTTCATTTTCTTATATTTTTTTATCTTGTTATGGACTATCACATCTTACGATAAATGGCATTTTAGTATTATCACAACATAACAGAACTCTTTTTCGTAATCCTTTAGTGAGTTTGGCCAACATGGAATCTCCACACCATTCACTCATTTTATCTTTTAAATGTGTTATTCTTTTTTCTAAAGTATCTATATTTCCTAGGTTTTATGTATCTATTAGTTTCTTTTCCCAAGGGTTGGAATCTTAGTGTAAAACGTAAGCAAATAACTTTGAGTATTTGCAACTCTATTATAAATATGGTAATAATAATCTTGAAATATACATATGTATTTTCTATTTCACATATATCACATAATTGTAATCTTAACAGAGCAATATTATATTTATTTATTGTAATTGGATATTTTATCATATTTTCTTCTCCGGTAAATTCTAATCTTAGAGCTTCGGTAGCTCTAGAGATTAAATTTGCTGTATTATCGTCAATGTTAGATATCGTATTCTAACATCATCACTTAAGTGTTGCCAAAATCTTAAAGCACTATTTACTAAACTTCTTTCCACAGAATGTTTACTGYTTTCGTAATCCATTTTGTTTACTGAGACAGCTATTCTTGTAGCTGTTTCCCATTTATCTATTGCTTCCTCAATATTACTAACACAATTTAAATCTACATAAATTCCAAATGGATTTTTCAGTTCATTTTTTGTAGCTTCTACAGGGTTATGGATTTCTCTAGATTTTAGAGAACTTATCCCTTAATATCCTCTGGATAATTATCCCATCCTCTAATTGGGGGAGTTTTGTTACTTGTGTTTGGAATATCATTTATATTTGGGTTCCAATTCGTTTCTTGGAATATCATTTATATTTGGGTTCCAATTTGCTTCTTCTTTAATAATAATTGGATCTGGTTTAAATTAATAAATGTATATGGATTTTCATTTAGTTCTAGATCATCCATTTTTGGTTATTAAATTATCTAAATCTGAATTATCATAATCTGAGTCTACTATCTCAGATTGTTCCTTTTTATCCTTCTGAAATTTTAATATTTAATAAATGATTCATTATTGCATTATCTGGATTAGTAATCGTACGAGTATCATTTTCTTGAAACGACTTTTTAATTTCATTTAACTTTAATAATATCTTTTCTCCATAATAAATAATAGTCTTTTGTATTTCTACTGAATCTTGTTCTATTTTTAAAGGACTATCACCGATTTCTATTCTTTTATAGTGACTCTTATTCATTTAAATGATCTTCTCTATAATGTTTAGTTAAGCTCTTATAAATTTTTGTTTGTTCATCTCTAGCATTCATATATTAGAAAGAATACCTTTCATATTTTTCTTGTATCATTCTAATGGTTTCTTTATGAACTTCAATGACTCTTATATATTCATATCTATGAAAATAATAATATTTTTGAGCTTCTAATTCTTTTACTTGATTATCTATTATTTTAATTTTGTAAAGTATTTGATCACATATTTACAACCATTCATTTCCAAGGGAATCATTATGCCAATCTTCATCATCTACTGAATTATTATCGTTATAAAATCTAAAAGGAACATTATCATGATCTATAACACTATCTTGGTCATTCTTATCCCACTCGTGAGCATACCTTTGTTCAAATTTTGCAAATGTTCATCAGAAATATATTCTTCATCTTCTAATCTTAAATTATTTAAATGAATGTCTATATCTAAATTTGATATTAGATATCTTTGACCTGTTTGGATTTATCCCAGAATAAATTACTTCTCAAGATGCTCCTCCACAGGAGATAAGATATTGGTATGATTTTGGGGCTTTCAACTCAATTTATTTGAGTTCCCCATATTTCCCAGAACTTGATTTGCTCCCACACTGGATCAAAGAAGGAGTAAAATATGGTTATTTTAATAAACAACTATTTTGCCTAAAGATATACTTGTTCTTAAGTTTTTATCTGCAGGTCCAGATTTTTATTATCAAGATGATCGATATCCAACCTATCACTTTATACAGTTAGGCAAAGCAGATTCCTTTCCTATCCATGTAGATAGAATAAAGAAGGAATATAGAAGAGCTATTGACATAAAAGTAGTCCTACAAGGAACGAAAGCTCCTTTTAAAAGAGGATTTCATACTTATGAAGGATAAAAGATGCATATCTCTAGCACAATCTACACCTCCATCTCCTAGTTAATATCTCCAGACCAAGATAAGATTCCTCGGAAAAGGAATTATTAAATCAAGTCCTCAAGCACAGGAGAAACTTTGTCAGCTTCGAAGACATGCCAAGAATACTTGTCTGGCATGTTCTATCACTAAAGGCCAAATGGAAGCAGTCGATTCAAATTCCAGAGAAAATTAGTCTTGACAAGATGACACCAACTCAGAAAAAGAAGAAAGCAATTTTTTCTCTAGATAAAAAAGATAAGATTTGGAGTACCATGTCAACACCAAAGAAGAAGTAGCAAGCATTATTGTAGAAAAGATAACACCCCGACGAAGAAAAAGTAGCAAGCATTATTGCAAAAAAGATAAAATGAAATAAGAAGAAATTATTCCAGCCAAACGATAAGAAAAGACAAAAGGGCAATCAGCCATTATGATTAATATGTATAAAATCCGGACTTGAAGTCTGATGCTTGGATATATAAATAGCTAGCAGATCTCTATAATAGATCATCATAGGGAAAAAAGAAAAATAACTCTGTGTGTATATTATCTAGTTTGTATCATAAAAACAATAAAAGACAGTTCTTTCTCTATACCTATATAATACTTAGCATAAAGTTCTTTCTTTCTTATCAAAGAAAACCTCCCACACTTCTACTCTTAAAAAATGAAACTAGGCTCTACTAAATGTCTCTGAAGGAACGACAAGGGAAGTATCTTATGACTATTAGGATGGGGCTAAAATGCTCGGTAAAAGTCTTGTCGGATACCTAGAGATATTTTGGTCAGAGTAGTAATTAAGGTACGAAAGTGTGTTGGACCATTTCTTTTATAATTAAGATTGAAATTTTGCTAGATATTATTTGGATATTTTGATGAACTTTTTGCTTGTTTGTTCATAATGGTACAATTTTAGATAATTATGATTTTAGATTCAGTTGCGATGATAATAATTAAGATAGAAGAAAATTTTGTGATTTTGAACCTACCTTTAGTAGGCCCCCAGAATGGTAGCAGAGCCATAACACACGATTTTAATATAGACATTCAGTTAAATAATTTAAGATTATAAGATGAAGAATATATTTCTGATGAAGATTTTTCAGAATTTGAACAAAGATATGCTCACGAGTGGGATAACAATGATCTGGATAGTGTTTTCGATCATGACAATGTTCCTATTAGGTTTTATAATTATAATAATTCAGTAGATGATGAAGATTGGCATTACYATTCCCCTTAGAAATGGATTATCGTAAAATATGTGATGTAAACTTAAATTTGTAAATATATCTAAATGTTTTAAATGAGAGATAATATCATCATATAATACAACCTGATTCTTATCCCAAAATTATAAAGTACAACCTTATCAAATAACTTCCTAAGGACTTAAAGATAACTTATAATGAAAACTTAATATACATCCCCAAATGACTAGTCATCAAAGTATCTATATTGCTATAGGAAATACTTATAAAATCCCATATTTGTGTATTTCAAAACTATTATTATCACATATATATTAGAGTCCCGAATATGCAAAGTTATTTACCTCTATTTTACACAAAAATACCAAATTCATGAGTAAGAAAATAATAGATACTTATAACCCAAGAACAACAGATACTTTGGGAAAAAGAATAACACACTTAAAAGATAAATTTAGTGAATAATGTAGAGATGCAGTATTAGCTAAAATGATCAGAGGATTAAAGAAAATAATTTCTTTATGTTATGATAATACTAAAAATGCAACTTATGATAGGATGTGATAGTCCGCATTATTATAATAAGATAAAATAGAAAATATAAGAAAAGAAAACACTACAAGAAAAGATATTTTAGGAAAAGAAAAATTAATTTATACTTACAGTAGATACTTAAGGAAAAAGAGTAACACGCTTAAAATATAAATAAGAAAAGAAAACATTATAAGAAAAGATATTTTAGGAAAAGAAAAATTAATATATACTTACAGTAGATACTTAAGTAAAAAGAATAACACACTTAAAAGATAAATTAAGTGAATGATGAGGAGATGCGATATTGGAAAAAAATTTCTTTATGTTGCAATAATACTAAAATGCCACTTATGATAGGATGTGATAGTTTGCATTATTATAATAAGATGAAAAAGAAAATATAAGAAAAGATATTTTAAGAAAGAAAAACTAGATATTATAAGAAGAAAGGATATAAAAATTCTCATAAACCTTCTTATAAAAGAAAAAGGAATAAAAATCCTAAAGACTGTAAATGCTACTATTGCCAACTATAATATCTTTTAGGGCACCTATTAGATTATACGAATAATATAATGATGCCTTTATTAGCTAAAAAAGATATTCAAGATAAATTAAATAAGATAAATCCAAAAATAAGAAATATATTAGGATAGATACATATTAGAGCAATACAAATAATAATAAAATCAACATTAAAGAATAATTAGATATTCCGATAGATTTAGCTATAATGGATAATAGAATTAAAAAAAAAAAAAAAAAGAAGCATGCTTAGCAATATTAAGAGGAAATTTACATTGTAGAAAAATAAAATTTAATATTTATTCTTGAATTTCCTATCATCTTCAAGATAGAGATTTTGATAACACTCTTAGTCTTATATAAGATTTTTAAAGAAAAGAATCCTTTCATCAATATAATAGGCCATATTCGATTACTTATATGATTTCTTATGCGATATCAAATACTCATCATTCCAATTGTTTTGTTATACAAGATACAATAGAATTTCCTTATTTATTTAATGAAGTTAGTCATATACAATTTGCTTGGAATTTTAAGCTATGCTTTGGACTTTATTCATAATTTGGCTAGTCTAAGAAGGCCCTTCTGAGAACTATTAAAGAAAGATAAAATATTTACGTTCAATAAATATTCAGATGATCAAGTTAAGAAGATTAAACAAACATGTCAAAATCTTCCTAAACTACATTTACCTAAAGAAAATAATGACTTTATATTAGAAACTAATGCCTCCGAACACCAATGGAGTAGAGTATTAAATAAGTAGATTATGACATTAATAAAATAAAAATAGGAGAAAATATTTGTCGATATTGTTCTAGAACTTTCTCTAATAATCAAACTAGATATCATATAAATGAAAAAATAACTTCTAGTTGTAGTAAAAAGCTGAGAAAAATTTTATTACTTTTTGCTACCTAAAGATTTCTTTTAAGAACTAATAATGCTCAAGTAAAAGAATTCATTCAAAAATACTTTACTTTACTTTCCACACCTTAGTACAAAAGATTCATTAGATGGCAGACTCTTTCATCAGAATATTCTTTTGATATTGAAATTATCAGATCTGAGAAAAACATTTTAGTAGATTTCTTGACCAGAAATGACAGAGTTCATGAAGAGGATTTTTGAATTACAAAGAGATTTGGAAAGACAATTGTTTCTATCAAAGAAAAAATATCTGATATTATTGATATCCTAATCTTCTTGGAATGGCTAAGGAAGTTGCGGATTTACTCCTATCAGAATGCAAGATGATAAATTCTAAGAGAGGAAATTGTGAGATAGAAAATAAGATGATCCAAGATTATTATAGCAAAATCGAATTTGAAAAGATAGACACTCCTTCTTTAGAGTATAAATAGTCYATCAATATTATGAAACAAGAAGATCTTAAACCTGCTCATGAGAATCTTTCACTCAAATCTCAACGTGATATACAAATCTCTAGTAAAAGAGTTCTAAATGATTCAGTGCATCTAGCAGTAGAACATCATATGTCGATAATGAGAGAATTATATTCTCTATCAAATTCTAATATATTCGATATCTTGATTTTTCTCGAATTTATCCAAGAATTAATTATCTTCAAGATGCCTCGTCAATGAAGATATGATGTTGGTATAACTTTGGAGCTCTTAGCTTTGTTTATTTAACCTCACCAAATTTTCTAAAGATAGATTTGTTACCACATAGATTAAGGAGGGAGTTAAAGATTGATACCTTAATAACCCAACTATCTCACCAAAGGAAATTTTGGTTTTAAAATTCTTATTAGCCTGACCAGATTTCAACAAGAAGGACAGATATCCATTTTATTTAACTTAGGAAAGCATATTCTTTCTCTATTCATGTTCYCAAAGGGAAGAAAGAATTTTTGAAGTTTTCTGAAAAAGATATTCACTATAAAAGAGCAATTGGCTTGAAAGTCGTCCCATAAGGAACAAGACAACTTTCGGAAAAGGATTTCGTACTTATGGCAGCAAAAAGATGCATTCTTCAGTTCTGATAGCACTTGTACACCACCTGCACCTATTTGCATACTGAAATAAAATTTGTTGAAAGAATTATCAAATCTAGTCCATAGGCACAAAAAAACTTTGCTAGTTTAGATGCCATTTTCAAAACACTTGTCCAACCTGTTCACCCAAAAAAAGATAAGATTGATACTGCTAGCTCAAACAAGAGTTATTAAAGAGAAGAATAATATGACGGCACAAGATTCCACCAACTCTATGATGGCAAATTAGAAAAAGAAAAATAAGCTTTATAGCTATCCCTAACAACTTTCCTTCCAAATAGTACTAAAAGTAGAAAATGTAGCCTAATAATGTACTTGAAATTTGGATTTTAGTTCTGATAACTGGTATAAATATAGAGACTAGCTATCCACAGAAGGCATCGAAGAGAATCAAGCCTCTAGTATATAAAAATTATCTTCTTTGTACTATACTTTTTAATGAAGATATAAAACTTTGTATCTTCTAAATATTCATTCCAGATTTAGCAAAATTTTCATTTTTTTTTTAATTTTACAAAAGAACATCTTCCATCTTATAACTTTCTATCTTTAAACCTTGCGCCTGGAGGTAAAAGATGGAACCAAGCTGTGCGCTACCTGAGAACTACATGTTGAGGCTGAAATGCTTGCTAAAAGCCTCGCTGAATATCCGCATATCTTCTTGGTCAAAATGGTATAAAGGTGCGGAAGCATGTAAGTCTTTTCTTCTATGGTTAAGATAGAAATATTTATTAGGTCTTGTTTGGATATTTAGAAACACTCAAATACTAAATATCTTTAAAATGATAAATTTTTTGATAATTATTTTGCCTAATACATTTTTAATTATTCTAAGAATTGGTGAAATATTTTTAATTTTTAACCAATCTAGTTAAATAGCTGCTAGTCAATTCTTACATAGAAACAAAAGCGTCTAATTTAATCCTTAATGTTCAACGATAGGATCACAATTTCCTTAGCATCAACCGAATTGTTGAATAATGTTTCACCATAGCCTAAGTTGACAATAAGTATAAAAGGGAAATATCAAATTATTTCGAAATATTAATACATCCATACTCATCCTTTATCCCACAATTTAATATCATCTTATCATACTATTTAATTATATGGGGTCTAACTTGAAGATTGTGTGATATTCTATTCCAAGAACTATATATAATAAATTAATCCAATAGTTAATTAGAAATATTTTATCTTCATGCATACATAGCCATTCTAATTATACCCAATGACAAAAGCTCATATTAACCTTATTTTCCTTACTCCAAAGTCTAAAATTAGTCCAAAGTCCATATTAGTAGTCCAAGGTCCATTATGGTAGTCCAAAAATTCTAGAATAAGAGTCCAAAAAATAGTGATTCAAGACCAGACTTATTATCATATGGATCATTGCCAGACCAACACCCAGCACACAAAAGTAAGAGTGGTTGATTGTAGACTCTCAATTCTCGACCCAAAACTCCTATTTTTTGGCCCAATACCATCTCAACTAGGTCCAACCAAATCTCTCATTTTATATCACTGGTTTTCTTTTCATGCTCATGCCCAATCCATATCCCATTATTTCTCACACAAATCCAAAGCCTCAAAAAGGAAAGAAATTGTTCTATATTGTGGGCCATTGGTTTACATGCCCAACATCTTTCTTATATTAAATACAATGCCCAAGCTAGAAATAAAAAAATATATGTCTCTCATTCTTCACATCCACCAAGCCCCTAACGTAATCTTCTTTACCCAAAAAGTTTTACGGAAAATATGCAAGGCAGCGACGGCTGCTGCTCTTTATTCGCCGGTGCGCCACCTCCGATTGGTAACCTGTGACAGTCTTCGTTTCACACTTCAAACCCATCATTGGACTTCGTTTTCATAGGAAATTCATATTCTGTAGTGAAAAATATTGATTTTTAATGTTAACTCCTCCAAATCATGATATCCATTTCTAAAAGTTTAATCTTTACCCGAAACAATAACCCATCAGAACACCCATTCTATTTCAAGCCTTGAAAACAACTCAAAGAACATGGAATTGGCCACAAACATATCACTTGTTTAAAGAAACCAACACATAATAAATGGTTCGTCATTCTTCTTTTGTTATATATGAACTTACCTTGGTCTTTAAGAACTTTGTTCCTTTAGAAGGTAGAACTTCTGTGGTGATGAATCAGTGATAAGAGTCTTGAGGGAGATAGAGAATCTAACTTGAGTAGAGCCTGACATGGAATTTGAAATTTTAAGAGGTCGAGAGGGCATCTTATTGATGCTGTGAGAATAGCTTTACCCTAATATGGTTACAAAATGTGTGTGGAAACCATGAGAGAATGAGCAACATCTAGTAAGTGTTAATATTTTTTCATTTTGCAATACCGTTTTGTCGAGCTTAGGTGGACAATTTTTTATTTCGAGAAGCAGTTACTCAGAGTGGAAGTGAAGTAATCCTTAGCATTATCTGATCAAAAATTTTAATTCTTAGCTTGAAATGTGTCTGAATCATTGAGTTGAAATTCTTGAAAATTTGCTCCCTTTCTGATTTTACCTTCGTGAGAAATACCCAGGTAAGCCTTGTTTGATCATTAAAATCATAGAAAGGTTTAGGGTGCTTTCTAGGGTTGATTAGGATAATCCTTTATTACATGCTTTGAAAATTGGAAAATTTTACATTGAATTTTAGAAGGACTCTTATTATTGAATAATGAAGGAAACGTTTTATGGAGATACAAAAAAATTGGTTGTTATAGGTTCTAAATAGATTACATGTAAGTAGGAAATTAATTATATACGATGCCCCCAGTAGCCCCTAGAGACAACTGAGGTCAACTTTGAGTTGCCGCTTATCTCTTGACAATAATGTCATACTATAACAATACAATATATACAAGACTACTCAAGATACCATGGTGATACTGCTAGAAGCTATCGTCTCAAGTAGTTAATTCAAAAAAAAAATATATTAGTCCAACAATACTAACTCTAACTAGATCTAATATTATGATTCCAAGCAAAAATTACAAAGGTTTCAATCCAAAAATAAGTTATTGAAGGCATCAATATGACAAACCCAAAGAGATTGCAAATGTCGCTATGGAAGTACCACAAAATCCTACTAATGTAAAATATCTTCGGCCCCTAGAAACATATAAGAGAAATGCTGGGAGTGAGGCTTAATGAGTTCTGTTTGTGCAAGTGATATTATATATTCTTTTTAAGGAGTAAAAGCTTCATCTTTCTTTTTGCATTCAAAAGTTGTTGCATGGGAATCACTAAATAAATAAACTCTTTCCAATATAATGCATGCAATGAATAAATATGAGTTGAGAAAGTGGAGATTGCAACCCATAGAATACACTAAACTTATCCATCAGAACAATGGTAACATGGTCAAGAATATCAACCTTATACACCGCTATGCACATGCGACTTTAACTGCAACTCACAAACAAAACAAATCTTTATACCTGCTAGCTAGGCTTGCTAAGGCGGTCCCCCGGGCGTCAAACATCTAAATTTTGTGAATGATCATTTGAAGTAAGCCACAAATACCTACGGATTGACCGTCCAATCAATGCTTCCTAGCTCGCCACAAATATAATTCACTAGTTAACCAATTCACAAGCACTGTCGTCCTAACGGAAGAGGTCCTTGCTGGTGATCAGCCTAGTGCAATACTTTCCTTGTAAGATTAGTATTTAGGACATACAACATAGTACTCTATTCTTCCACAACATTATCAATCACAATCCAAATACAATTACCAAGAGGTTTTCCATCCATTCACATTACACTGTCATATAAGTAGGTAATCTATTGAAATTTTGAAATAACCTTCCATGCTCAAAGCTCTAAGAATTGATGTGAAACCATTTTTAAACATAAAGGTTTTGTGAAGTATCAATTTAAGAATATGAAATACGAACCCTGCAATATAAAACCTCAAGTTGCTTTAACAACTATTATAAATAAAATTATAGCTACAATGAAAATTAACGGGATATTGTGAAAATCCAAAACTTATGGTTATAAAAAAATAGTTTTGGAAACTCACCTCGATCGCATTAATTCAAAGACTTTTATGGTATGTCCTTCTAAGTTTGAGAGTCTCCTAATAACAAACAAAGGTATGTACAATCAATAAAACATTCATCAATTAGATTAGAAATCCAAACTACCTTCAAACTCACGTAGAACTTGTTGCTATATATATATATATAATAGTTTAATAGTGTCTCGTCATAACCTAAATTGGCAGTAAGTATAAAAAGGAAAGATTCTATTATTTCAAAATACTAATAAGTCCATATTCTTCCTTTATCCCGTAGTTTAATATTATCTTATCATACTATTTACTTATATGGGGTCTAACTTGAAGGTTGTGTGATATTCTATTCCAAGAACTATTATACCTTAACTTAATCCAATAATTAATCAGAAATATTTTATCTCGATGCATTCACGGTCATTCTAATTCTAACCAATGAGAAGAATTCATATTAACATTATTTCCTCTTACTCCAAAGTTTAAGATTAGTCCAAAGCCTATAATAGTAGTCCAAGGTCCATTATGGTAGTCCAAAAATAGTGGTCCAAGACCAAACCAAGACCCAACACACAAAAACAAGAGTGGTTGATTCTAGGTTCTCAATTCTTGACCCAAAACTCTTATATTTCTAGCCCAATACTACTCAACTAGGCCCGACCAAATCTCCCATTTTATATCTCTAGTTTTCTTTTCGTACTCAAGCCCAACCTGAATCCCATGATTCCTCACACAAATCCAAAGCCCAACAAAGAAAGGAATTGTTCTATATTGCAGGTCATTGGTGTACAAGTCCAATGTCTTTCTTATGTCAAACACAAAGCCCAAATCACAAATAAAAGGGGTTCTTTGTTAAAGAGACTAGTCAACCAATGTATTTGGAAAAAAGACCTTTTTTTGAATAATCTTTATTAAAAAGGCCTCATCTATTAACGAAACTCTAACATATATTAATGAATGACTAAGKTATCCATCTAATGTTAAATTATTAAATTATTAAATTATGCCATTCCAATAGACTTTCTCTCCGTTTCACTTATTTGAAAGCTCTGAATTAAGAGTTTTCATCCCTATTTTACCATTAAAGACCAAAGCAAGAAGAAGCCAAACCATTTTCCCAAAAAAAGGTGCTCTTATCTCTATCGCTATATGTAAATCGAATTTCTAAACTTGTATCTATGATGATCTGTTTCTTCCGTATACTACATTGCATGAGTTAAGAGCTCTCTTCTAGTCTGTAAGTATGGGTAAACAACATCTTTGATGAAATTATTTAAGTTAGTCTATCCGCATACAGAACAGCAGCCCACCATGACAAACATTTTGTAACGGCTCCCCCTGTGATGGCCGATATTTTATATTTTTCGCATCACAAAATGTCATCGTTATAGAATGTCTACCACGATTGCTTTTTSTGATGATAAATATGAAATATTTCTCATCACAGCTAGTCACCGTGATAGAATGTCTACCAGGGTGGCCTTCTAGGATGATTAATATGAAATATTACTCATCACAGCGGATCACCGTGATAGAATGTCTATCACGGTTGCCTACTGTGATGATTAGTATGAAATACTTCTCATCATAAAATGCCACCATGATACATTGCCTACCACGGCTGGGTGCTGTGATGGACACCTGTAATTTTCATTTTAGTTTGTTCTTAGATAGAATTATTTCAGTTGATATAGAATTAAAAAAAACTAAAACTAGTACAATTTCATCAAATATTTCGCATCATGCAGGCAACCATGATACACTACCTACCATAATGGGCTTCTGTGATGAACAAATCAGTTTAACAATATTTTGTAAATGCTAATCTTATGTTGTTGAATTGCAATTATGGTTGCCTTGGATAATTTCTGGACATCTGTTTGTTACTCTGGTGAGTTTATTGATAAACAAGGCAGCGATGAGTGGATATAGAAGTATAATAGTTAAGCAAAAGTGGCTCTGGTTCTTATTTCGAAAAACATTACACATGTCGAGTTATGTGAAGCAGTTTGAGTGGCAGTAGGATAGATTTTGGGATAAATGATATAGAGATGTCAAGTATGGTGCCCAGAAATTCTAACTTTTTGATACCACTAATGAAGATTGATTGTGACTATAAATTGAAATGGTATCTCTCAGTTGGTAATGAATTTCCTCTTTATGTTCCTCTTTTGGAGAAAGAATTTGAGCTGATTGAAAACGATGATGGTTTGGGAGAGAGTGAAACACAAGTAGCACCTATTGCAGATGATGGCAAAGTACCTATTATTGAAAACAGTTTGAATGAAGTACTTATTGCAATAATGCTTGAGATGCAAACAGATTGGGATGGTATGGATTAAGAGTATCTTCCTGAAGATGCTTATATGGCAGGTGGGAACATAGAGGAATTAACGACAGATTTAGGTTCAACTCCTTCTGGGCCATTATTGAGGATACCTGAATGCGAAGATTTTCAAAGTAAACAATTGTTCCTCAATAAAAACAACTTTGATATCGAGGTTATACTGGCTCGCAATAAGGCATCACTTTGAGTTTAAAGTTAAGAAGTCAAATAAGTCTACTTATACAATTGTTTGTCTTGCAAAGAGCTGTAAGTGGAGTTTGCGGGCTACAAAGTTGAACAAATCAGAAATATTTAAAGTTCGTACTTACCATATTCATCAAACATGCTCTATGAGCGTTAACCAGCAAGGTCATAGACATGCCACCTATTCACTAATCGGAAGTCACAATGCCTCTAAGTTTGAAGATGCTACAAAGCGAGAAACATCATCAATGATGTTCATGAAGAGTTTGGCATAACTATGACTTATAGAAAGATGTATTTTGCTATGTATTTTGGTTATTGGCTCGTCCAAGGAACACTGGAGGACAATTATGCCAAATTATCATCTTGCTATTATTTTTAGAGCAAGCTAATCCTGGCACAATGATGTCCATTGAAACTGACGACAGTATGCATTTCAGGTACATTTTTTGTATTGTTATATTTCATTAAACTATGTTTTGCAACAATCTTATTGATTGAAACTGACATATATTTCCAATTCAGGTACCTTTTTGTGGCTAGGACAAAGTATACGTGGATATCAGTCAATAAGACCGTCATTTGTGTAGACGGTACATTCATAACAAGTAGATATCAATGTACTCTACTTGTTAAAACTTGTCAAGATGTAAATAGTTAAGTATATTTACTTGCATTGGTGTGGTTGACTCGGAGAGTGAAGCTTCATGAACTTATACTTTCGTCACTTATGGAAAATAACGGGTGATACAAAGAAACTGGCCATTATCTCGGACCAGGAAGCATTCCAAATGTATTTAGAAATGTCTACTAGTTCGCACATCATGGGAGTTGTATATGACACTTAAGCAATAACTTGAAGGCTAAATTTCCAAGGGRTGATTTTTCATCGTTGTTCAAAAAGACTATAGAGGCTTATACTTTAATAGATTTTGAGGACTACATGATAGCACTTTGAGATAAAAAAGATGGGGTTAGAGAGTGCTTAGAATCTGATCGAGCAATATAATGACAACAAACAATGCAAAATCTTTGAACTCCACATTGAAAGAGGCTCGAGATTTTCCTATCGTTAGTCTAATCGAGTACATTAGACAATTATTGTAGAAGTAGTATTATAAAAAAAATGAGGTGGTGAGAAATTGCACTAGTCATCTCACCCTAGCTATGGAGTTGAAGATGTGCTCGAATTATCTTGAGGCAAATGGGTTGAATGCAATCAAGATATCACCAGCTGAGTTTCAAGTTGTTAACAAGTTGAAATCATATGTGGTTAACTTGAAAAAACATACTTGTACTAGCAGACAATTTGATCTTGATAAATTTCCTTGCTCACATGCAATTGCCGCTTCTAGGCATGATGGTACAAACACATATACTCTTGACATAAACATGTATGCTCTTTGTTCTACCTTTTATATCACTTCTTATTGGAGAGATGCATATGCGGTGTTTATTAACTCATTGTCGTACAAGAATGAGTGGCAAACTTCCCGCACAAGTGGTTTCAATAGTAGTCCTTCGATCGTTAACAAAACGACCTGTTGGATGCCCACTGAAACTACGAAGATCAATTGGAAAGGTAGGCAGGCCTCGTAAGTGTAGTAGGTATTTGAAAACTGACCACAACCGTAATACTTGTGCAAAGCCTTTACTTGAGAAGACCCTTTACTTAGTCTTGTAAATAAATTTTGTTCTATTTCAAGTAAAAACATCTATTGACTTTGAAATATATTGAATTTATTAATACATGTTGGATGTTGTGATGCACATATACACCTAAAATCTAATCATGTTTAAACAACGGTCTTTTTATTACTGAGAGTTCATGCAAGTATATAATAGAAAAATATTGTTCATCACAACAGGCCACCATGATAGAACGTCTGTTACGGGAGGCCGCTGTGATGAGAAATTCTGAATTACTCATTTCGAATTACTCACTTTACTTACTCATTTTGAATTAAAAACTGAATTATAATTACATACTGATGATTTTTCTTACTCATCACCGCAGTGCCTTAGTGATACATTGTCTACCATGGCTAGCCACTGTGATGAGCAATTCTTGTGTGAAATGAAAATTTTACTAAACCGAATACTTTTTAGTAAATCATATTTCAGTATTTTGCATCACAATGTGTCGCCATGATAAGCTAGCACATAGAAGTAACACATTGTGTAGGCAATTCAATTTATAGAAATAGAAATTGTGTCATTATAACATTCAATTGGAACATTTAAAAGATCCTTTATACACAAAAAATGACCACAAGTGATGATTTTTCTTAAATATTGCTCATCATAGTAGTTTCACTGCAATACATTGCCTACCACGTCTAGCTGCTATGATGCGAAATTATTGCGTGAATTGGAAATTTTACAAAACCGAATAAATTTTAAATTGATTTAGGATTAATATGGATTAAAATTAATTAACATTCCGTGAAGAATTGCTCATCACAGTGTGCCACCATGATAAGTTGCCTGCCACAGTGAGCCACTTTGATGAGGATTACTCCATATATTAGCAAAATTAATAAACCGACAAACTTTAAAACTGAATTATTAATTAATTACATACTAGTTGGAATAATAGACTAGTTTTGATCTGTACATCTTTAGAATCGAGATATATTAACATATTCTATCCCACTCTATCCTATAAATCCAAGTTTAGAAATAAAAATTGTGTCATTATAACATTCAATTGGAACATTTAAAGGGTCTTTTATACACAAAAATGACCACAAGTGATGATTTCTCTTAAATATTGCTCATCACAATGATGCTAGCGTGATACATTGCCTACCACGACTGGCCTCTGTAATGCAAAATTATTGCATGAATTGAAAATTTTARGAAACCAAATACCTTTTAAGCTGATTTGTAATTAATATGGACTAAAATTAATTAAAATTCAGTGAAGAATTGCTCATCACAGCTTGCCACTGTGGGCCACTGTGATGAGCATTGCCATATATTAGCAAAATTAAAGTGACCACCTTTAAAACTAAATTATTAATTAATTAGACACCACCATAATGGACTAGACATCTTTAACATCGAGATATATCCCATATATATATATATATATATCACCATAAGAAGTGAAGAAGTAGAGTGCAAAGTTATATTATTTTTTTGAGCTCTCTAGGGTTTCAAAATATGCTAGTACTTGAAGAAAACCTTGAGATATGTGAAGTAAATGAAATTAAATAGGCAATTGGAATCACAACAGGCCAACCGTGACAGCCCCAAATCATTGCTTTATTGTTTTCCTAAGCTTGTGATCAAATTGCTATTTCAAGCTTAGAAAAGCAGTAAAGAAACAATTTGGGGATTGGTGTGGTTGGCTATTGGTTTCTAATAACCGCAGGCCACCGTGGTAGGAAGTTCATCACGGTCACCCAGCTATGATGTAAATGAAATCAAAGGGGCAATTGGAATCACAACAGGCCAACCGTGACAGCCCCAAATCGTTATTTTACTGCTTTCCGAGCTTGTGATCAAACTAATAGCCAAATAGTGTTCAAATACAAGTTTATCTTATTCCCTCATTGCTATGCAAGTTTGTGTATAGCAAAGAGGGAAAAAAATAAACTTGCATTGTGCATTCTTTGGCTATTGGTTTCTAATCATAGCAGGCCACCGTGGTAGGAAGTTCATCATGGTGGCACCTTTGTGATGTAAATGAAATCAAAGGGGCAATTTGAATCATAGTAGGCCAACCGTGATGAATGTCCTACCACAGTGGCCTGCTGTGATGAGCAATTCTTGCATGAATTGGAGATATTACTAAACTGAATACCTTTTAAGCTTACTTAAAATTAATACACATTGAAACAAATTAAAGTCTTTTGAAGAATTGCTTACCACAACAGTCTACCGTGACAAGTTCCTTTCATCACAGCAGGCAACCACACATCAAGGTGGCCTGTTGTGATTAGCATATTGTGTGCAAGCTTCATCACAGAAGGCTACTGTGATGGATATGTCTATCACGATAGCCCTTTGTGATGAAGGGTTTCATCCAATATACTAATCACAGCTGGCCATCGTGATGAACATGTCCACCARGGTGGCTTTTTGTTATTACTATATTGTTCGATTTTCCTCAAAGAAGGCCACCGTGATATATACAGTGACCTATGGTGCACATATATTGGTGAGTGCATTCATTGCAGAATGCACTCAACAATATAATGCCAGAAATTAAAGTTTTGTGATGATCTATTCATGTTTTACTAATAACAAATTATCGAAATCACGGTATCAAGCTATACGTCGCTGTTTTATTGATAAACCTTAGAAAATTCAATTTTTTTGCATTTAAAGTGAGGTTTTTACCTTATGATGAATGTATTAAGATATCTGAACTCTTCGCGAAGTTGAGATGATGCAAAGCCCGGAAGATCAGTCTAAAGAGGATGAATGTTCAAAAAGTGAATTAGAAAGATAAAGAAGAAGAAGAAGCACTAAGAAGTAAAGTGGAGAGGCGCTACTTTCAAAAATATATGGAAAACGTTAGTGAGTGGTGAACATGGAAAGTCACGTGAGTTCGAGTATGAAACTATCCTGTTATGTTCAAATGCACTGAGAGTATAAATATAAATTGATTATTTATTGGGCTGTTTATTCCCTTATTTTGGCCTTTTACACAAAATTTTATTATGGGTAGGACTTTTACCCATATTCCCCGAAATAAAAAATTATATGATTCATTCTTCACATCCACCAAGCCCATAACATCATCTTCTTCACCCACAATAATCTACGGAAAAATGCAAGGTAGCTATGGCTACTGCTCAGCCGCTGCTAGAGGCCACTGTCGCCATGCCACCTACAATCAATGACCTGTGATGGTCTCCTTTTCACACTCCAAGCCCACCATTAGACTTTGGTTTTCATGGAGAATTCATTTTTGTAGCAAAAAATATCAATTTTTAATGTTAAGTCCTTTGAATCATGAGACCCACTTCTAAAAATTTAATTTTTACCCAAAACAACCAGCCGTTAAACCACCTACTCCATCTCAAGCCTCGAAAACAACTCAAAGAACACGGAATAGGCCACAAACATATCATTTGTTTCAAAGAAACCAACACACAATATCTGGTGCATGCTTACCAAGTAGCCACCCTCGGCTGCTATAATTCCAATTCAAACTCAGATTTCTCTTTTTCTCTTGTTTTTTCTTTTTTTCTTCAAAATATTTCATTTAGATTAGCAGCCAAACAATCTTAGATATTTAAACATAAACCCTCTCAAATTGTGTATATTTCTAATACCAAAATATTAAGAAATAATCAGTCATTATTATTTACTTTTTTAAAAAAAGTTATTTGATTAATCCTTAGCACATGATACTCCAATAGCTTAATATATGATGGTTGGGGGTTTACATTATAGGGATTGATTATGCTTAATTATAGGGACTAATTAGGACTTTTTTATTAGAGATTCCTATATATATCTTTGTGTGTGTGTGTTGTGAGCGCTATATGATGAATAAAAATAAGGGAAAATATTTCCTTCACATCTGTTTACATGGTTTCAGAGTCATATCTTCTATATTTCTTTTGTATGCCCCTTTGGAAAAATAGTGGGTAAAGAAAATACTTGAAAATTTAGATAACCTTTTAGTGACATTTGGATATCATCGCTCGCACATATTTGTGCTTTGCTAGGTGAAAATCCATTCGGGTGTAAAACATTCTTTGTTGGGTGACATTTGGATCTCATTGCCAGCACTTATTTGTGCTTTCTTGGATAAAAACCCATTCAGGTGTAGGACATCCTTTGGAAGGTTTGATTTTTTTATTTTTTTTATTTCGAACCTCTTTGTTTTTCTGCTTTCTTTCTATTCCAAATCCACACAAATTTGCCTTTGTGAGGTTGGCCGCATYCGACTGAATAATCAACCTAAGAAAATACAAGAAGTTTTAATCTCTACAAGATATGTGAAGACTGGAAAACAATTGGGTGATATCTTGACAAATGCTCTAAGTGGGGCTCAAGTTGATTATCTTTGTAACAAGTTGGCATGATTAACATCTATATTTCAACTTGAGGGAAAGTATTATATGCAAATATGGTTACATGTAATTAGGAAATTGATTAGGAACTTTCCTATTATGTATTCCTACTTTGTATATATATGTGTTTTATTTGAAGAACAAAAATAAGGAAAAGTTTTTCCTTTATGTTGTTCGCATAGCCTATAGTGCGATTACATTATTGTGCTCTCCTTAGGAAAATGACTAACATGAAATGAACTTCTAGATATTAAACAATCAGCCTTGCAATATTTCACTTGAGGATTAGAAACCTTGAGATTATAGAGCCTTGAGTACATCTTAGCATTACCAATTGTCTTCCCTGAATCCAAGTCCTAAAATTCACACAAGTATGAAAGAAATTTAGTAACACAATTATGTTCCAGAGGGAGTTTACTGAAAAATAATAAATTGTAGTCCAAATTTGAAACCAAAAGAACTAAATTGAGAGTGAGATTCTTTGAAACTGTGATAGATCCCAAACCGATCACTTTGAAAATTGAACCATCTGCAATTCTGATAGTGAGATTCTCATGACAAGGAGTTAAAGAATGATTATCTTCAATAACGTAATTTAATGTTCCAGAGTCCACAATCCAAGGACTTTCCTTCTCCTTCTTAACACTTAAGGCAATACAAAATTATCTTTTTTAGCTATAGATTTGACTCCAATATTGAAGAGGATTGGGGTATTGATGATGCTTTCTTGAGCATTTTCTCGACAATTCAAGTTGTTCCTTGTTGAACAGATATGGTTCAGCCATTGCATTAGGTTCTTCTGTAGAGGCGTGATTTTCTCGACCTCTTTGTTATAGGCCYTGAAGGCTTCCAATCAACAGGTTTTTCACGAAGTTTCCAGCAAGTATCCTTCACATGTCCAACTTTTGGCAACATTCATACCACGATGAATACTTTKTCTATCAATTGTCACTTGATTAGTATTGAGAACCTCTAATGAATAGCAGAAGCTTCTAGATTTAGTCTGACAGAGTGGGATCCCACATAACCCTCTTTCTACTTTCTTCTTTCCTTACCTTAGAGAGAGCTTCATTCAGGCTAGGTGGTGGTTTCCTCCCCTGACTTTTCCGTCTCACTTCATCCAGATTTTGGTTGAGTCCAATTAAGTACTTGTATAGCCTTTTCCTTTAACAATTTTCCTATACAACAAAACATCTTCAAAGCATTTTCATGGATGCACCTCACATAAGTCTAACTATTGCCAATAATGAGTGAGGGCATTAAGTACTGAATTACAGTCAAGTCCCCTTGGTTTAAATTATGAAGATTACTCTCTATCTCGAATTGCTCTGATATACTRACATTGTTTGAATAAGTCTCCTTTGCTACCTCCCATATCTCCCTTGTTGTTTCATATGGCAGAAAGCTTTCTCCGATGTCATTGGTCATGGAACTAATAAGCCATGACATGTCCATGTTTTTACTAGCCTTCCATGCTTTAAACTTGGGATCATCTTTTTCTGGTTTGACTACATCACCAGATAGGTAATCATCATTTCCCTAGACGTACCTATGCATCATCACTGAATGAGACCACTATATATAGTTGTTCTCATTTAGTTTATGCCATGTAATGACAACTTGATTATTATCCAAGCTTCCATAGTTGCTGCAAATTAAAGCTTATATTTTGAGGTGATTTCAAAAATAAAAAAGACGGATTTTGTTTCTCTGTAGCCATCTTGTATTTTGTCAGACAAAATTGATCTGCTAGGATTCGGAGAGTGGCTCTCATACCATGTGAGTTTTTGGAGAGAATAAGATTCTTATTCASTTAAAGAATAATTTACAGCTTAGAGCTACTTATATAGGAATCAAACAATATAAAATGGAAAGATCTAACTATACAAATAAAAGGAAATAAAATCAGCATTTAATCAGCACAAAATCAGTAATAGATTAATCAAATTGATTTGTTTGCTGGCATATACTATAATTATATTCTACAGTGTGTCATTTTGAAGGATGAATTTCATATCTATCTGGAGATTACCTCATTGAGATCAACCTTCACTATACGATGACAAATGGAGGTAAAGTTTTATGTCAATGTTGCATGAATTTCATTAGTCTGAAATGATTCCATCATTTACAGCTCATCTTTCTTTTTTGATGTATTGTTGTATGTTAAGAATTATCGAGGCAGTATTGGTTCTAAATATAACATTTTTTCATTTTCTTTGTAATATTTTGATATTGGTGCCAATTTTTATCTATTTAATAGAAAATTGAGGGTTAATCATTGTGATGTTGTTTTTCTTACTGTTTAATAGTTTGATAACTTATTCCTGATTACTGCAAGTGACATTTATTTTAACTTAATATGTTTTAGTTGAAATGGACCAAGACATTTACAATGTAATACTCAAGTATCTTCTACATGAAACAGAATCATTTGAAGACTTTGATACTCTTGTGCAAATTGATAATTTGATAGAGATAGAAAATTCTAAACTAGATGAGACGAAAAAAGTTTCTTCTCGTACATCTACTTTGACGGTTTGTGATTGGGTGAATGAGTTATTGGAGGAAAATGAAATATGGATTATGGAATGCTTCGGTATGCAAAAACAAATTCAAAAAATTATTGTGTACGTGTTTGGATATGACAACACATTAGTGAATCAATAAGGATTGTTTATTTAAATATGTACTGTTGTTTAGGAGATTAGGTAGAGAAGCTTCTAACTTCTTTCTTTTAGCTATCATTCCCTTTACTTTAGTACTTGCTAGGAGCACGCGGCCAGCTAGTAGGAGTTTGTTTTACATCAACTTGTATTTAAAGCTTGTTAAAATCAATAAACGAAGGATGAGAACTCTAGCCATTTCTCTTTCTTGGAGTCTGGCTTACTCGAAGCCTTRGTTAATTATATAAACTACCCACATTAGAAACTTTGTAATTTGTTGGTTGAGAAAGGAATCAACGTGTACAACCCGTAATTGATATTGGCGAGAGTTTAGCGATGTTCTTCAATTGTGTGACTAGTCGAAATCATGACACCGACCTTGCAAAGCATTTTTAACATTCAACAGAGATTGTTCATAGATATGTGAATGAAATGTGCCAAATGATCATTTATCTTACTCCTCAATATATATGGCATTGAAATATGACTGAAGTTCATCCCCTAATATTAGACGATGTTTTATATTATCCACGTTTCAAAATCTTATCCACATTCCAAAATATAAGTCATGTTTAATTTTAAGTAATTTCATTATGCAATATAGTTTTGTTCTTAAAAAAAGTATATTAGAAGGATACAGCATTGTTATAACACCCCGGATTTTACTTTTATGAATTTTTGTTTGATCTCGTGAAATTGTGTGCCAATTAGGTTTGGACATTTTATATGTGATTAATATTTTTAAATCGTACGTTTAATAGGTGCGGAAATATTGCCCGTGTCGAATAAGAATTATCYTTGGTTAAAGGCTCGACTCGTGYGCCTATTTATTTGTTAGTCGAAAATTGGACTTTRTATCGAAAGGAAYCCCGTTATATTTAATTTACGGATTTTGAGTTAGATTTGGATGAGAAGGCCCGAGGGATTCGAGTTACGGCCCAAAATATAAATTAAAAAAAGACAAGAAAAAGAAAAGAAAAAGAAAAACCCTAAAAACTATCTTCTTCTTCCTCCCGCCGCCGCCGCCGCCGCCGCCCAAACCCTACCCGCCGCCTCTTCTTTCTCTCTTCTTGCCGCCGGCATTGTCGACACTTGTAGTGGCCGCCGCTCGTCGCTGCATGCGATTGGCAGGCCGCTCGCCGCCCCAGATTTCGGAACTGCTCGCGACACTAACGGACGCGACTCGMCCAGGCCGAGACCACCGCTGTTCGCTGAGCGACCGCGGTGGACTTCCATGTTGCCAGATCCGTTTGTCGCCAGCTCTCTCTTCCTCTCTTGTTGTTCGATTCAGTCATCTCGGCCCCAGATCTGTGCGTCCTGTTGTTGTCCATTATCTCCTCTCTGCTGCAGCGTGGCCGATCGGGTCTGCTCGCCGAATCGCAGCTCTTGTCCGCTGTTCCCCGGTCTATACGCAGCGGTCATCCTTCACTGTACTACCGCCGGTCACCTGCTCGACCATGCCTTCGAACACGCAATTTCTTGGACTTGACACGTCCATTCTGCTAGTTTCTTCCATCTTGCCATCAGATCTCAGCCGATCGCCGACCAGAAGAGAGCTTCCGAACCAACAGCAGCTCGGTTCGCCGTCGCTCGGTCAGGAAGAGACCAGATCTGCAGAGTTGATGCCGGCCAGAAAGGGAGTCTTCTGCTCGAAGCGAACATGCATTCAGGTAGCTGCTGCACACATCTCCTCCGCAAGCACACATGACTGATCGCTGCGCGACGGTTTCTTCTTGCCTCGCCGGAGTTCACCGGAAACAGGCCTGTTGTAAGCCGTCTATTGCGGGTTTCCTTGGCTGGCTGCTCGCCAGTCCTGGGGGGTGCCCAGAGCCAGCGGGCGCCTAGTGCCCAGCAGCACCAGGCACCCAGCAGGTGCCCAGTGCCCAGCAAGCACAGGCGCCCAGCAGGTGCCCAGTGCCCAACAAGCACAGGCGCCCAGCAGGCGCCCAATGCCCAGCAAGGGCAGGCGCCCAGCGCCCGACGCCCAGTGCCAGTGCCAGGCGCACCGACCCCAAGGCACACCGATGCCTGGACACTAGCGCGCGCTGCTTGAGCGCACGTCCGAGGATCTATTGTCATTTCCGAGACATTTGGATATCGTGAATTTTAAGGTGAAAACTCTAATACTTAATATTGAGATTGTATAATTTGTACATAATCGTGCCTGAAGTGAATTGAAGAGAAAATGGTTGTATGTGTTTCATGTCATGAGCATGTAGTTAGAATTCTACATCACATTTGGTATGAGCTTTTCACGCACTTAGAAGSTGAAAGGTTAGAAAATGGAATTTTAAAGGAAAAGGTTAAAGTTTTTTTTTGAAAATGTTAAAGTTTTCGGAAATGAGTGTAATACTAGCCACAAAAGGTGTGAGTGGGAAATGGGGCATGGGGGACCGGCGCACCTGACCTTACCCACTTGGAGGGTAGGTATGAAGTTAAAAGAATGAAATTTAACCGCTTTGCGGTTCTACCGGTAGGAATGGAATCGGGTTCCAAATAAGATGGCCCGCTGCATAGCTTAGTGGATAGGCTTTACACTCTTGTGAGCTCACGAATGAAAGGAAATGGAAAGTTTTTACAGTAAGTGAATTTTGAAGGAAAGTTGTAAATGAATTTTGAAAAGTGAATGTTTCGGAAAGTTTTTCATTTAAAAWGGCGAAAACTTAAAGTTTCATGATATGTAGGACATGTTCATGCATTCATGCATCAGGTTACTTACTGGACTTTTTAGCTCATTCATTTCCCTCATGCTTCATTGCAGATGATATGTAACTAGATGGGGCGAGGAGGTCGCTTGTGGGCGAGCTAAGATACCCGAGAACTGGTTTTCGAAATAAATATTTCTGAATGTTTTAAATTATTGAAGTTTCTTTGTGATTTTGTTTTTGAATAGTTTAGAAGGACTTCCGTTGTATTTCTCTTTTAAATAAAATATTAGGATAGTGAGGATTTATTAAAATGTATTTTTGACTCCTTTGGGTATTGTTGAATAAATGTCGAGTTTTAAATAAATAGTTATTTATTTTCGAATGGAATGACGTAACATTCTCAGCCTAGGACGGTTCCTAATCTGGGAGTATTACAATTGTATAGGAGCAGTAGATGTAACATGTGTATCTGCATTGCATAAGTGTCAAGGCACTTGCAATTGTTAACCATAATATGAATTTTGTTTTTATTTTGATGGATTGGGAGTGTAGTGCACATAACTATCGTGTGTTTTGTGATGTGATTAAAAATCCCGAATTTAGATTCACTATCCATCACCTTATAATAATAACTAAACGATTTTTTTTCTTAATTCATTATTCATTTTAGTACTTGAAATATGATAAATATTATTGACCATATATATATATATATATATGACATTTATAACATTGTATATCTTTTCATTTATGTTTAAAGTCAAAACTAGTTGGTTTATTATGATCTCTTTTTCTAGAATGTTTTATATAGTTTTTTTTTTTTTTTGTAAAATTCATCTAATGGTTTATTATTCTTATAATTCTTTCTATAATCCTTATAATTTTCTAGAATGTTGGTCTTTATAAGATTTATTATATTGTCTAGTAGATTTACTACTAGACCCATCACAATTAGATGATTTTTCAGAATAATATTCAAATTGCTTACAAAAAATCTCCTAATTCTCTTTTTGATTGCCTAAGCTCTTTCTTTAATCTTTGTTGTATCTTAATATTTTGACATAATTTTAAATTTATTTTTTGAATACTACTACTTAATTCTCCAAAGTAAATTCATTATAAGGAATAGATGATAGGTCCAATCTAAAGACTAGACCATAGAACTTAAAAAAGAATAATCAAAATTGATAAATCTAATTTTAGGGCAGGATATCCTGGATGCTTCGATGGATTTGTAACTAGATCTAGTACCACGTAGGATAGCTAGAATAGACATATTAACGTCTTTCTTAGTAAGTGGTTTGATTCCTAAATGAACACGACCTATGTGAAGAAATTTGTAATTTCTAGATTTGGTTGGTAGCGAATTGTTCCCACCAATGAATAAACCAACAAGAGAATTTGGTTGCATTGCATTGGTTGATATCAAAGAAAATCAACCATCTGTGATGTGATTTGAAATTTTGGATATAAAGGGCATTAAATCATGGCTCTTGATAATCCCAATATCTGAAGGTTTCTTGATAAAAGGGTTCTAATTTGCAAGAGTCCGGGAAAGAGAACTCGTCATGTATATCATCTTGGACCTGAACCCATCCCTAGGTGACATGATATTCAAAATCTTTAATATAGAATATGCAGGATCTCTGTGATTGCCATCTAAGGCAAAATGTTTAATCTCTACCGAGCCGCATATTTCTAAAAACTACTTAATAATAAATAGGTGTTTTGAGTGGATGGACCAATTTATAAAACTATTTGGTCAAAAATTTTTTTTGAATTGTTAAAAGGTGATGCTTCAAAAAATTATTTTTCAATAGAAATGATATTTTGAACAAAAGATTTTTTGATATAACAGAAAGATTGTTTAGTTGATTTTCTCGACTAATTCACTATCCTTTACCTGAGTCTGGAACTCAAAAATCAATTCCTAGAACTCTTTTGATTGAGCTAATATTTCTATCAATGCCATTGAAGGAATTGTTGATGTAAAAGTTGGAGCAGTGATCTGTTGTTGTTGTGGTTGGAACAAGTGATCTGGATGAAGATATTGGGTGATTTGTAATGGGTTTTATTTCACTCTCTCGGTCTTCTTTTTTCCTCGCTTTTGTAGGCATCATGATTCTTCTATAAGAAATCARGAGTAAGAAAATCAAGAATTGAATTTGTATCTCCTTTAATAAAGTTAATATTAACATTGAAAATATTTAATATAACTTGCTAGCGGGCAAAAATCTGTTTTGATGCAAGATTTTTAACATCTTTTTGCATAATTTCTTTTGCAAATTTACAATTAATACATAGTAAAAATGTCTGATTTAATAAATTGCCTTGAAATTTTTAAATGCACATATAGGCTCAAAAAGTTTTGATCGTAGAATATGATTTTGGGGTGTCATTCAATGTCCAGAAGTAAGCTAGATTATGAATCCTTTCCTATTTTAAATTTGTTAAAAATGCCACCATCACCAATGTTAGATGTATCAGTTTCAACAATCTTAGGTAACGTAGGACCAGAAATATGCAGATAAGGAATCTCAACTACAAGTGATTTGATTTTCTTAATTAATATAGTGTGATCCTTTGTCTAAGGGACATGTTTTTTCTTAAGTGTGTTATGCCAAGGTTTTGCAATTCTAATTATATTAGGTATAAAATCTACCACATAATTTAAACTACCAAGAAATCTTTGCAATTGATTTTTATCGAAAGTTTTATATAGAAATTTAGAAGCAAATTATAAAGATCTTCCAATGGGTGCTATGGTTCCTTGAGAAATGTAATGTCTTAAAGATCTGACTTTTGTTTGAAACGAAGACATCCTTGATTTAGAAATGACTAAACCATTGTTCAGAACAACATAAATAATATTTTCAGATGTTTAAAATGTTCATCTAGGATTTAAGTAAATAAAAGCACATCATTAATAGAAATAATATAAAATGTTGGATTACTATCTCACTTCACATCAACGCTAGGAAATACTTGGTGCAATCAAAACTAATTGATTATAAGGAATGATTTTTTGACCTGTATATTCTCTAATTCTATTTCTAACTCTTTTTCCCAAGAGTAGAGGTAATCCAGCTAAGAAGTTTTCTATCCAAACAGTTGATTTGAATCTTCCCTAAGCATGAGCCTAGTAAGGAAAGTGTTCTTATACCATTGAAAATCACTAATTTTTTTTCACCTAACATTAGAAAGTAACTCCACTTGCATCTAATACTTATGATCTTATTAGTATTCTTAAGAAAACTAAAAAAGATAATCCCTCTACAATATCTAGTCTCCAAAAAGAAATCAAAATTAAAAAATAAGAGTTAAAAGAATTAAAAGAAAAACAACAAGAAGATTCTGCAGCTGTTCAAGCTATTCTTTTTAAGTATTTTGAATCATCATCTGATAATGAACAACAAGATATACAATAGATAACAAACCAATAGTATAAATAAAGCTTTAAAAAAAAAATTATTTGTTCATAGAGAAATCATATCTCAAAAATATCTAATTCGTATTAGAATACATTATTTTCTTATTAGAATACTCCTTTTATTACTTTAATTACTTCATATAAGGTCAATTCTGACTCTATTTCTTTTAAATCTAAAACCACCAACTTAGTATTCCCTTTCTCAGAAAAATCCAAAACTGGAAATCTTAATTTGATCAAGGCATATTCTCTTCATAAAGATCAGATGAATGCTTTTTCTTTTAGTAAATATTTTCAATTACAAGATCAATGCTAGAAAAGTAAAAAAAACAGAAAATCTCTAAAATTCAAACCTCTTTTACATCTATGTTCAGATCTTCTAAGTGCTTTTTGGTCTAGGAAAGAACACTTGTAGATCTTCCTTATTCATTAGATTTTAGTGAAAAACAAATTTACAGTAAGGCTAAACCTATTCAGATGAACTCTGATCTTGAACAGCATGGCAAGAAAAACTTCAAGACCTAGAGTCTAAAAATCCTATTAGAAAATCTAGATCACAATGGAGTTGTGCAACTTTCTATGTCAATAAAAATGCTGAAATAGAATGGGAAACTACTTGTCTAGTCATCAATTACAAACCTTCAAACTCTGCTTTAAAATGGATTAGGTACCCTCTTCCTAATTTTAAAAAAAAAAAATCTTCTTGCAAAAATACATTCTACCTTAATCTTTTCTAAATTTGATATGAAACTTGGTTTCTAGCAAATTCGAATTTCAGAAAAAGATACATATAAAATTGCTTTTGGTGTCCCCTTTGGACAATATGAATCAATGTTATGCCTTTTGGCTTGAAAAATGCTCCATCTGAATTTCAACGAATTATGAATGATATATTTAGTGATTATTATYCATTTTGCATTGTTTATATTGATGATTGCTTACATATTTAATGACTACTCTATATTTTGAATTGCTTATACTGATAATGTGCTTATATTTTCTAAAATCCTAGATGAACATTTTAAACATCTAAAAACATTCTTTTATGTTGCCCAGAAAACTGGTTTAGTCATTTCCAAATAAAAAATGTTTTGGTTTCAAATAAAAGTAAGAATTTTAGGACATTATATTTTCCAAGAAACCATAACACCTATTTTGAAAGATCTTTAGAATTTGCTTCTAAATTCTCAGATAAAATTTTAGATAAAAATCAATTGCAATAATTTCTTGGAAGTTTAAATTTTGTGGTAGATTTTATAACTAACATAATTAGAGTTGCAAAACCTTTGCATGATAGACTTAAGAAAAAACATGTCCCTTTTAATAGAGGATCACACGAACTTTATTAAGAATATCAAATCACTTGTTGTTGAGATTCCTTGTTTGCATGTTGCTCATCCTACATTATCAAAGATTGTTGAAACTGATGCATCTAATATTGGTTATGGAGGCATTTTCAAACAACTTTCACATGGGAAGGAATCCATAATCCCATTGAATGTCGGACTGGTAGGTTTACTACCTGATCTAGGAGATGATTTAGAATAAACAGGTGTAGGAACATCAATAGAATAATCTACTTTTCTAAAGGAATTTCTAGAAATTGATGATAAATCAGATGCTGAATGCCTTGGGTGATCTATAACAAAAGGAATTTGGAAAAATCTTCCTAAATCTATTATGTTTTATGTAAAGTCCTTATCGGAGAACCTACTACTTGTAGATTTCCTATGGAATGTCAATTCACTGATCTCTCAATAAATTGGTTGATGTTTCTCATTTCTATATGGGGAGGTGATTGAATTAGAGTAGCAGAAGGAATGGCTCATTCTCAAATCCACTAATCTAGCCACTGGATGTCTTTCCGTTGTACTTATTTGGGATAACTAAGTTGGATCGAGAGTTGGATCTGGACAGATCTATCTGTAATAGAAGCGTTTCTCCTTTCTTGCTCAAACATTTTGCTTTTGTAGCAAAAGCAAAAAGCATGGCTCTTTAATGAATCCTATACATTAAGGCTATCAAATGGATCCTTCTAGCATGTTATAATTATGAATTTTGATCTGTAAAACAAAATATTTGATCAGATTGGGGTTATCTAAAGAGACTGTAAACTTTGTGTAACAATCAAAGGTGATAGATTGTGACACCTCGCCGTCCCCTAGGTATGACTAGGGCTGAATGAGTTGCCACTTGTCTCTCGGCAGTCACTACGATCATTAAAATTCCTCATAAAAGCATCTGAAGTACAACCCAACAAGGGTTGTAGATAAGATAATACATCATAGAAGAGAAGATCAAACTAGTAGTGTTACTTTAGCACTTTCCAGTACTGGACCTGCACTCTTACTCTGCTCCTAAAACCCAAAGTCTCCAGATCTGTGTCTGTCACTACAAAATAAAGTAAAGACTATGACCACTAGCGTAGTGAGTTCCGTATGTGTGCAACGTGAGTTAGAAACATAGATATGAAACATGTCTGGGGATATGGAAAAAGCCATTATATAAAATTGTATCACGGGTTTCAAGCATTTTGATAAAGAAGATACTCGATCAGAACAGTAGGAAAATCATTTGTTTGAAGGAAAAGTCAACGAACAGTAACCGTAAAGTTAAAACTCTACGAGGTCAAGTAATACCAGCCTTATCTCGTCGTAATACGCATGCCACTTCAACCTTATCACCTCGTAAACAATCAGTGGTACCCATTAGCTAGGGTACAAGAGGTCAATCATCACTAAGGGTACGAGTGTCCATAATCGCACTTGGGCACCAAATGATGCATCATCTGCCAGATGCACTCCCGTTCCGCACTGGCCACATTAGGCGTTGGCCAAAGGTAGTCTTACTCTGATACTATTACCCGGACTAACTCAAGAAGCACTCGTATTGGGGACTAGCAAAGCACAATACTTTGCCTATCGAACTAATTATTTAGAGATCGCAAATTGATTACTCAATTCCAATTCGTCAATTTATCAATCCATTCACTAGTGATCTCAAATTGTTTTCAATATAAATCATTAGTAGAGATCACAAGTATGTCATTCATGATTCAAAAATTTTCCTTGAACAATTTGTTTATAAATTTTGCAATAATAATTCTCCAAGAAACGAGATTTGCTCCATGTTGTAAAATAGTATGTTCAGAAAACATTTCAAGAAAATATAATTTTGCAATTTTTGAGGTGAATAATTTTAGGAGAAATTTGAAAAGTATTTGCGGAATAAATAAGTTGATAAGAAATTCAAACTAAGAGTACGAGAATTCTGAAAATCATAAAGGACACTTAATAAAAACAAGTACGTTTCTAGAATTTTAAAAGTCAGGGGAACTCAAATTCAGGCGTACAGGAATCTTTGAAAACATATCTAGAATACGCTTAAAGAAAAACATCCACCTTTGATGAGTTTTAAAAGACAGAGGAACTCGTGGTAAGATAAGAGTTATCTAGAGTACGCTGAAAATAATAATGTTTTACGAAAATTTTTAAAAGACAGAGGAACTCACATTAAAATAGCAGTTATCTAGAGTGCGCTGAAAACAAGCACGTTTATGGAGTTTTAAAGACAGAGGAACTCATGTTAAAATTACAGTTATCTAGAGTACGCTAAAAATAAGAACATTTTATGAAATTTTAAAAAATAGAGAAATTCACTTGTGACTCTGATTAATCAGGAAAAGTCTATTGTCATGCACTTCCTATGAATAATCCTTAAGAATCTCCTTAGTAATAAATCATATCTATCGCACAAAACTTTGCCAAAATAAACCTGCCTAAACATTGACTTGGCTGTTATAATAATCAAATCCATTTTAAAAATTTATTAGGATTTATAGTGTGAAAAGTTTACATGAAATAGCACATTCAAGGGTTTCATGTGCATAGATATTATTTGGGCTAATATGATAGTAATAACTTAGGAAATGTTCTAGAATATAAAGTTAAGAAATTGTATAGTATAGAGCATAGGAAATGCATTGGTTAGAAATGTTTAGGGTAAAATGGGGAGTTTGAATCTACATAAATAGATAGCCTGGAATGTTTGGAGTATTACTTTCTCAATACTTGTTTCCTATGGTTTGGACTCAACATGTTACTAAACCAATAATTTTTACAACCATGTAAATCTAAGCTTAAAAAGGTCCGAGTCAATCCCAGTTTAAAGGGAAATATGAGTTTCATGCTCAATTGGCCAGATTGACCATGCCTCAAAGAATAACCCATTTCTTGAATTTCACAAGCTCAAATTGAACGAAACTTGTACTAAATTCTTCGTAATATCCTTGAATTTCCATTCATATATCACAATCAAAATTATACTGAGGAATCAGATTTCTATACCGAATTAAAAAATGGGCAAAATTCTAATTCMGCCAGGGGTAAACCTTAATGGTCACTACTTAAGCTTTAATAAATTCTAACATGAACCACTTACCCTAAAATATCATGAAGTATATGTAACACCCGAAATTTTTCTTTATTAATTTTTGTTTCACTATGTGAAATTGTTTGCTAACTAGGGTTGGAAATTTTATATATGGTATATATTTTTAAATCACAAGTTTAATAAGTACGAAAATAATGTCTGTGTCGAATAAGAGTCATTGTTTGGTTAAAGGCTCGACTCGTGGGCCAATTTATTTATTATTAGGAAGTTGGGCTTTTATCGAAAGGAAGCCCATTATATTTAATTTAAGGATTTTGGGTTAGTTATGGATGGGAAGGCCCGAAAGGTTTAGGTTACGACCTAAAATATAACATTTTAAAAAAAAAGGAAGAAAATATATTAAAAAATAAAAAGAAAGAAAAGAAAAGAAAAGAAAAAGAAAAACCCATCATCTTCTTCCTCCCATAACCCGCTGCCGCCGCCGCCGCCGTCACTCTCAGGAAGCCCTACCGCCATCACCATCTTCTTCGCTTTCTGCTGTTCGCTGTGTGCAACCGCTCAATCGACGACGAACCGCTCAGTCGTTGGAGGATTTGCCGTGACTCAGCCAGGCTACGCGATCCTTGCTCGGTCGCTCGCTTGTGTTTGAGGTCACCACCCTCCGCTCGCCAGATCGCTGACTGCCTTGGTTGCGATCGAAGAACCGCTCGAGTCTCTAGCCGGACTGTTGCAGCTCGCGGTTGCTGTCGCCGTTCGCCGAGGCTGACCACTTGCTCGAGTCGCCGCGAGACGCGCGCCAAGAGGCCGTTTGGTTCTGTTGAGCCAAGCAGACTGCTTCAGGTGTCTTCTCCGGCTTCCTTCTCTCGCTCTCAGGTTCGGATCTGCGATCTGTGGTCCGCGCCATCGCCGACCAAATCGTTCGCCGGAGGCGCGCGATCCGTGCCTCCAAATCTGGTATGCCATCTTCTTCTTCTTCTTCTCTGCGCGACTGGATCTGCGTGACTAAGACAGTAGCCAAATCTACCGTCATCATCTTCTTCTCCTTCTCTGCTCGACCGAATCTGCGTGACACCAATTCGCCAGATCTATCGTCGTTATCTTCTTATCCTTCTCTGCTTAACAGTTTTTTTTTCTCTTCGACTGAAGCCAGAATCTCTTGCCTCTGGCCGTCACCTTGGCTCTCTGTCCTTGCTGCTCGCGTCGTTGGACATTGCCGCTGCAAATCCACTGTTGCGAACGAGGTTGTGACTCTCACTGTGGACCAGAATCCTGCTGCTCTGGTCGTGCGATAAGGAGTAACATCGCAGCGGCACCAAGCGCCCAGCAAGCACCTGGTGCCACCAGGCATTGGGCGCCCAAGAGCATCAGGCGTCCAGCAGCACCGGCGCCCAGCAAGCYTCAGGCGCCCAATAGCACCAGGCGCTAGCAGGTATCGGGCGCCCTGCAGTATTAGGTGTCCAGCAGCACTAGGCGCCCAGCAAGCGCCCAGTGCCAGTGCTAGGCGCCCAGGTGCCCAGACGCCTAGGGCTGCTGCGCGTGCCACCTGAGCCCACGCCAAGGAATGCAATACCACTCCCGCATCACTTGGATATCGTGAACTTAAAGGTGAAAACGTTAACACTTGATATTGGCATTTATGACTTGTACATAATTATGCCCTGAAGTGAATTGGTGGGAGAACATAGTTTAGGTTTATACCCGAGCTAAGGAGTTGAATTGTACCCTTAAAAACGTGATACTTGATAATATGAGAACTAAATATGGATTTATAAATTGATAAAAGACATTCTTGGACTAAACACATAATATCTAAGTTGGGACAATCGAACTAAGTAGACTTTCTTTCTGTAATCACAACTAGGTCATTTCGAGGCCTTATGTTGAGAACGGTTGAAGGAGTTCACTTCACAATTTAAGTAAGAATCCATTAACATAAAGGACTCCGGGTAAGTAAATTCTCACATCTCATTAATGTTTATGAATGAATGTAATTGAATCCTTTTAGTCAGTCTAATATGTTGTGTATGGGATTGTATTATGAAGTGCATTAATTGTGTGTTTCATATCTTGTACTGTTTGTCGAATGATATGTTATATATACGGCTATATGCATTTCATGTCATAAGCATGTAGTTAGGGTTCTACATCACTTCCTGCATGAGCCATTCACACATTTAGGAAGTGTAACACCTCCAAATTAGGAACCATCCTAATCCAAGAATATTACATCATTTCACTCGAAAATAAACAACTATCTATTTAAAACTCAACATTTATTTAAAAATGAAGACAGCGGAAGTCTCAACAATTTAAACCATTCAAAAATGAAGACAGCGGAAGCTTCAAGAATTTAAAACATTTAGAAACATTAATCTTAATACATAAATCGATTCGAAAACCAGTTTTCGGGTATCGTAGATCGCCCACAAGCGACCTCCTCGCCCCATCTGGTTACATATCATCTGAAATAACACATAAGAAAAGAAATGAGCTAAAAAGCCCAGTAAGTAACCTCATGCATGAATGCATCAACCTGACCTACATGTCACGAAATTATAAAATTTTACCTTTAAATAAAACTTCTTTCCAAACATTCCTTTTTCAAAATCTCATTACAAAACAT
>MEJB01000014.1:1840981-1883522 GCA_001752375.1 Rhazya stricta | reverse complement strand
GTGAGCTCACTAGAGTGTAATGCTTAGCCACTAAGCTCTGCAGTGGGCCATAGTTATTTAGAACCCGATTCCATTCCTACCGATAGAACCGCAAAGCGGTTAACATTCAAAAAAAGTTTTCTTTCCATTCTTTCACTTCCAAGGAGGTGAACATTCCATTCCTACCTACCCTCCAAGAGGGTAGGGTCGGGTGCGCCYATCCCCCACGCCCCATTTCCCACTCACATCTTTTGTGACTAGGTTTACACTCCTTTTCGAAAACTTTAGCATTTTCAAAACTTTACATTTTCCTTTAAAATTCCATTTCCTAAACCATTCACTGTCTAAGTGTGTGAATGGCTCATGCCAAATGTGATGTAGAATTCTAAATACATGTTCATGACATGAAATGCGTACAACCTTATAAAACATAACATTTGACAAACAGTACACGATAAGAAACATGATAGCATTTCATTTGACAATACAGGATATGAACATATTAACATTCTAAACAATTATACACACATCATCATACAATTCCGTACACAATATATTCGAGCAACCAAAACAGTTCAATTACATTCATTCATAACATAAATGAGATGTGAGGATTACTTACATGGAGTCCCGTACGTAAACAGGTTCTTACTTAAGTTGCGAAGTGGACTCCTTCAACCGATCTTATCGTAAGCCCTTGAAATGACCTAGTTGATTACACAAAGAGGGTCTACTTAGTTCGATCGTCCCAACTTAGGTATTATGTGTTTAATCCAAAAATGTCCTTTATTAATTTGTAAATTCATATTTACTTGTCATATTATCAAATATCACATTTTTTAAGGTTACGATTCAACTCCTTAGCTTGGGTATAAACATAATCTATATTCTCCCTTCGATTCACTTCAGGCATAATTATGTACAAATTACACAATCTCAATATTAAGTGTTTGCGTTTTCACCTTAAAATTCATGATATCAAACGTCTCGGGAATGGCAATAGGTTCTCGTGGGCAACAGTGTCTGGGCGCCTGGGCGCTGGGCGCCCCCTTGCACCGGCAAGTGTTTGCTATTTCTGGAAGCTGGCAACAGCTAGCAAAGTTCAATGTTCCGGTGAATGGTTGATGGTGATCGAATRTGGGCAGAGCGACGGCCGGCAAGGAGCTGGCTGGCCGTGCGATAGAGCTTCCAAGCYGCGGTAAGGAATTCTAGATCCAGTCGAGGAAGAAGCAAATCCGGACGTCTCCGCTGTGGCAAGTGATCGAGCATCGTCCGTCCTCTTTCCTGGCGAAATCGTTGAGCAGAGAAGAAAAGAAGAAGATGAAGGCAGCTTGACGGAACGCTTCATCCCGAGCGGCCATGGGGTTTCGGTGGAGGCGGATCGCGTGCCTCATCGAGCGATCYGAGCAGAAAGAACTCCGGTCCAGTCACAATGCAGAAGAATTGTGAGGGCGGCATGCTGATGGTGGCAATGAGGGTGGCATGCAATAGCGAGTAGAGATGCGGAGAGGCGAGCGGTCAGTAAAGGGAGAAAAAGGCAGCGACAGTCCCATACAGTGGTGGCGAGAAGAGAGGAAGAAGGAGGCGGGTAGGGCTTCCTGGAAGTGGGCGGCGGCGACGGCGGCGGGGGGTAGAAGATGAAGGATTTCTTTAGGGTTTTTCTTTTTTTTTCTTTTCTTTTCTTTCTTTTTTTCTTATATATTTTCTTTTCTTCTTTCTCTTTTTTTTTATTTTGGGCCGTAACCCGAACCCTTCGGGCCTTCCCATCCAAATTTAACCCAAAATTCATAAATTTAATATAACGGGCTTCCTTTGATAAAAGCCCGACTTCCGACTAACAAATAAATAGGCCCACGAGTCGAGCCTTTAACCAACGAAAATTCTTATTCGACATGGATAATATTTCCGCACATATTAAACGTATGATTTAAAAATATTAATCACATATAAAATGCCCAATCCTGGTTAGCACACAATTTCACGAGATCAAACAAAAATTCATAAAAGTAAAATCCGGGGTGTTACAGGAAGTGAATGGTTTAGGAAATAGAATTTTAAAGGAAAATGTTAAAGTTTTGAAAAATGTTAAAGTTTTCGGAAAGGAATGTAAACCTAGCCATGAAAGATGTGAGTGGGAAATGGGGCATGGGGGACCAGTGCACCCGACCCTACCCTCTTGGAAGGTAGGGAAGAATGTAATGTTCACCTCCTTGGAGGTGAAAGTATGGAAGGAAAATAAATGATATATTAACCGCTTTGCGGTTTTACCGGTAGGAATAGAATCGGGTTCCAAATAAAAATGGCTCACTGCAGAGCTTAGTGGCCAGGCATTACACTCACTGAGCTCGCGAATGAAATGAAATGGAATGTTTTACAAATTATATATTTTGAAGGAAAGGTTTTGTAAAGCGATTTCAAAAAGGGAATGTTTTAGAAAGTTTTCACTTAAAAGGCGAAATTTTATGATTTCATGACATGTATGATATGTTTATACATTCATGCATGAGGTCTACTTACTGGGCTTTTTAGCTCATTCCTTTTCTCTTATTTTGTATTTCATATGATGTATAGCCAGATGGGGCGAGGAGGTCGCTTATGGGCAAGCTATGATACCCTGGAACATGTTTTGAATAAATTTTATGTAGTAAGATAATTGTCCACTTGAATAGTTTCCGCTTACTATTAAGTATTTCTCATTGGTTTAAATTCTTCAGCTTTCCGCTATTTCTATTTTAAATAAATGTTGGGATAGTGAAGGTTTGTTAAAACACATTCTTAACTCTTTTGGATATTGTTGAGTTTTAAATGGATAGTTGATTATTTGCGAGTATAGTGATGTAATATTCTCAGCTTAGGACCGTTCCTAAACTGGGGGTGTTACAGTATATTTGTAACTATTTATATTAACATACTCACAATAGTTATGCATTACCCATGCACTCCTTGTTGTCTTCTATGACTGAAAATAAACATATTCACATGTCATTGCTTATACATAATAACTACTACTCTAAGCATACTTTATATTCAATCTTAACATTATACTAACCTAAAAAACTTGCAGAAAACTAATGGATGAACTAATGGCAAGCTAAGAATGTGCCAAAAGGAGTGAATAGCTTGCTGAAAGTTAACTTAGAGGAAGAAGATTTTGGCTGCTATAAGAGTAGATAATTCTACTGATTTTGACGCATGAGGAAGAGAAGAAGTTGGTCAAATGTAGTATTAATTGAGGTGAGTTTCAAGTCCAATTTATAGAGGAGTCGACGAAGAATTCAGAGCTGGAAAAATAAGCTGGGCAGAATGAAGAAGCTTTTATTTCTCTTTGCCAATAAAGAAGAAAGTTCCAATTTTGCTTCATTAATTCATGAGCACTTGACACCTAATTGGACAGCTATGTATCACCAAAATGAGACAACAAACTAGCTGTTTCACCCCCTAATTCGTACAACACAACAATCTGAAAATTCATCATAAGTTTCATATGCATCAGTGAGGTTTGTTAACTGAAAATGGGCTAGGTTTTTGAAGAGTAAGGCTTGGCTGACACCACTCTAGCATTTTGGTCATATATTTGGTTCTACTTACTCAAATTATGCACTACCAGTCATATATTATTCCTAAGATTTATATCTAACCAACCATATCTCATATGGACAATTCCAACTAGTAACCAATTCAAAAAACACAAAGATAGTTGGGTGTTCTGTCAATCCCCCAAACTGGCAGTGTGCTAATGAGAGGGTCTTAATGATTATGTCATATCTTAGCTTATGCCAACTCAATTTAGATGAAACTAGTCTCAGAACACTTCTAATACAATAACCTTTCCAACCATATATCATATCCCAAATTCCAATATATGGTTAAAACAAAAACATCCCAAGACAGTAGGCTAAAGCATAATATGTATACACTTATCTAGTGTTTTTGGAAGATCTATAACTTATGTTCTACTAAGGCTATAACCTTGGTTTTTGTCTTGATTTAAGCCCAAGCAATAGTACTACAACATAGCATAACTAAATCCAAATTCCACATGTCAAAACTTCAGCATTAGCTCTATGCATTTGTGAGGTTTTGAGTTTTAAAAATTAAGTTAAAAGTTTAGCTAAAAGATAGAAGAATTATGCCCGACTACATGCATTCATGCAGGGTGATAGGAAGGATAGGTAATGAATTCTTTGAAAGGGATGTCAAAATTAGATTTGTTATTAAGCCAAGAAAATGTCTGGGATTATTCAAGTGGTATTATCCTATCACAACTCTAGGCCTAATAAATATTCTACAATTAGGTATACTAAGTCCTCAAATTTTATATCTACTTTCGTAGTCATCGGTTACTCATTTGTAAAAATGTTCGGGGCCTCACATAGGTGCACTACAAAGACTCGATTCAATAAAGAATCATCAAAATTGATAAATCTAGTATCATGTTGGAATTAAGATAAATGTGTTAAGGGCTTCCTTAGTAAGGTGTTTGATTCCTATCTAAACAAGACCCATGCGAAGATATTTATAATTTCTAGATCTATATTTTTCTAAATATTTTTTTTGGAGAGGAGATGTGATGTTTCAAAAGATCTTGAAAGTTGAATATCTAGTTCTTTTGATTTGATAATATAATTTGTTTTGAAAAGATTAAAAGCAGATTTATAAATATGATCTTTTCAAATCTCAGGAATAGTCCAATTACTAATAGATTTTTCAAAATTTTCTATGATTAATTCTTCAAAATTTATCATCATTTTTTATCTTCACTAGATCAGGATACAGAACTGCTGGTTGATGTAGATCTGATTTGAAGGTTTTGAAGGAACAGGTGATATGGGGTTTTAAATTGATCCATTCTTGGTTTGTACCAAATTGTTCCCACCAAGGACAACAAGGGAATTTGGTTGTATCGCATTGTTTACTATCAAAGAAAATTAACCATGTGTGATGTGATTTTTAATTTTGGATATTAAGAGCATTAAACCATGTCTGCTGATAACCCCAATATGTGAAGATTTCTTAATAAAAAGGTTCTGACTTGCAAGAATCTAGGAGAACTCGTCATGTATATCACCTTGGACCTCAATCCATTCCTTAGGTGACATGATATTTAAAATCTTTAATGTACAATATGAAGGATCTCTATGATTGGTATCTAAAAAAGATGTTTACTTTCCACAACATATTTCTAAAATTGTTTGATAATAAATAGCTTTTTTCAAGGGATAGACCAGTTTATAAAACTGATTTGGTCCAAAAAGTTTTGAATTGTTTTAAAAGGTGATGGTTCAAAAAAATTATTTTTCAATAGAAATGATATTTTGAACAAAAGATTCTTTGACAAAAGAGGAAGATGTTTTAGTTGATTTCTCAACTAATGCATTATCCTTTATCTGAGATTGTGAAGCATTCCTGCTTTATATTTGTGGTTGTTGTTGTTGATCTGTGACAATGGCTTTTCCTTTTGCCGGTGTTTGATGTGGATGATATGGTGCTTGAGCTAGCCTYGAACTTGAAAATCAATTCCTGGAACTCTTCTAATTGAGCTAATGTTTCCATCAATGTCATTGAATGAATTAATCTTCTCCTAAAACATTAATTTGGTTGGAGACAGATGTAGGAGAATCTGGAATAATATTTTATTAGAAGTGGTTGATTCTATATGACTTAATTGATCTTGAATAACTTTGGTAAATTCTGATTTATTATCTCTAATAGTTTTTACACTAGAATATGATAATGTAAAAGGTTTTAAATATGATCTTCCATTTTTGGGTAATTTCAAATAGATCAAAACTAGATCTGGTTACAAATTCGCTAGAGCATTCAGGATATCCTGCCTGAACTCATTGAGCTTATCCAATTGCTCAACTTTGCCAAAAACACTCAAAAGATAAAGTTATATATATATATATATATTCGAGGTATTCAAATGAAGCGGGACTTCTGTTGGACCATACAAAGGAACATATTACCATTGAAGTAAATTTTGCAGAAAAACCAATTTCACGGTTCCTCAAGAACTTTTTAATCATGGATGTGAGAGCATTCAGCATCCTAGATAAAATATTCCCTATCCCGAAGGATTTGATGCCCTTTTACAAATTTGCTCGGCAAAGTCAGCTCGTAATTGCATGTTTTGTCCTTCATAATTATATCTGTCAAACAAACTAAAGGGACAGATTGTTTCACTTGATGGTAGATGATAAATAACAAGATGAAGCATCATCATTAGGTGTTCACAAAGAGGAAAATGCAAAAAGTACATTTGGACATCCGTCGAGTTCCAAAAGAATGGCATGCAATGAATTTCGGGAAAAAAATGGCAATTGATCTTTGGGCAATAATTGTAGGTTCATGAACATTTTGTATTCTTTTTCTTATGTTAATATGTTTTATCAGACATTAGCCTATGCAATGTGTGTTGCATTTTCTGGAGATGATTTGTATTTGTTATTTTCATTTATATGAATATTGTGGAAACAGTTTAATGTGTGCACTTAATGATGCAAATTTTGGAAAACTTTCTTGTGTATATCTCAAAGTTTAATGCGGAAAAATATTATGTAAACTTAACATAAACAATTAGTCTATGTTAGCAAATCATAATTAAAGGCGTAAGTTTACTAGGTAATTTATACATAAACGATTAATGTTAGTCAATATTCAAAATATTGATAGTTTGTTCTGAATTTTATTTTTATTTTTGCGAAAAAATATAATATAACAATGTTGAATAAATGACTATTGCATAATTTATAAACGCTAGGATACAAGTCAACAAAACTATATCTCATTTTTATATCAATACTACGATTTGTGCAAGTGCCCTCTATCTCTCTCTACCTATATTTCCTCTTTATGTAATCCATCCACTAAACGATTGATACAAACTTGTCTCCGTATTCACATAATAGAATCTCCCCAACCCTCACAATCAACAACATTATCTTCAGTCCCAATCGTATGCTAAAAATAATTACTACAATTTTTTCTTACCATAGATCATGTGAAGAATCRAGGTACATCGCGAGTTACTAATAGAGCTTCAACAATTGCAGAGAAAATGCAACGAAAATTCCACATAAGAATAGAATTGAATTACTTGCCATCAAGTGTTTGAAAGATGCAACTCCAACCAATTCAGATCTATTTGTGTGCCGCTAATAGACAAAATTGCATAAGTAATAAAGCTTCACTCATGCAAGTATACACGGACCACAAGTAATATAGAGTGAATAAGAGTATCATCCCACAAGGACTATTGGTTCAAAAGTGATGGTCTAAATTCCTAATYAAATCAAATAGTTATTGATGGTTGTCACAAAAATAAAGTAAAATAATCTAAAATTATCTAATTACAAAGATTTGGGAACAGATCACAACAATCGTACACACAAGATGATTAAGAGCTTAAAAGTGAGTTAGAGTTAAAATCCCCAATGTAATGACGTTCGTGTGGATGAAAAGAATGTTGTAGGAGATTGTTTGTTTAAGGGTTCAAAGAATTGCGAAGTTCATTCAATGGATTTGACTTCAAGGGCTATATCATTAGTTGTAGTCCAATATCTTCAAMGCCAGCAGGGTAAGGATCTTTTGATTCTGATACCTTACATACAAATTTCTTAACCAAGAAATGATTAATTTTGGTGACATCTTTGTATTGAACTAGCCCATCACCACAAGAAGAGAAAATTGCCCTATGAGCAATTGTTGATCACATTATGTTGTTTCTTTGGCATTATTCTAGAACTAGATGAATTATTCAGAAAACAATTGTTTTCTTTGCATCTCGAAATCTGCAATCTATCATTGGAAAAAGGAGGATTGGTAATAGATGAAGTGGCAATTCTTGCAAAAAAGAAGAAGGAGAATTAGAAGACGAAGATGGTGAACATGAGGTGAATGAGGAAAGTCTGGTGATGAAGAAGTTTGTTGATGGGAAATTTAGAAAAATTGAGAAAAAGGTAATCAAAATTCGTGAAGTTATGAGAAAGTTGAAGTAGAATGTAAATGGCGATCTGATGATGTGAAGGGGAACAAAATAGGAACTGTGATAGGTTATTCAATTGCTACAAGAGAATGAATGAATTGCAATGGAGGATATTGACAAGGATAACCAACGGGGGATGTTAAAGAAGCGAAAAAAAACATTGAATGAGATAAGTTTGTTGAGAAAAATTTAGTAGTAGAAGGGGACTTGAAAATGATGCTACTAATGAAAAAATTCATGATTTCATTGAGAAGTGTTGATCTTTGAAGTTTACTGATGGGAATGAATTGCATTCTTTTAAAAAAAAGATTATCATTTTTAAGTGTTTATGCTAGATATTTATGTTTTAATTTCAGTTAGTCATGGAAGTTATTTTATTCTGGCAATGTTTAGCTTATTTTGTATGTATTTCATTATCGTATATTTGGAACTCTGTAGCTACATGCAATTCACTTATGATTTGCATTAGCCAAGTTGGAATATTTTAAAGGTTGAATGATAATATTATCTATTTTAATGTTCTCTAATAAATTTTTTTTGAATCTATACATTGTTTTGATTGGCTAGAATATAAATGATTTGAGGGTTATTGACAATGGTATTAACTTCATTGTGTTTCACTAGTTTGCTTGCTCAAAACATTTTGGGAAAAAATTTCGAGGACGTTTTGAATGTATATGAATAAATATTTATAATTTTTCATTAAAATGAACTTTCCTTCAAGGTCAAATTTGAAGGAGAGTTTTGAAACTTGGTAGATGATTGGAATAAAATGATTATTTATTTCAATTATTGTTTAATAAAAGGATTAAACATTTATCCAAATACTTGATCGAACATCAGCTATGACAAACTTGAAGATCACATTAAAGCTCTACTTGGATGATAGTTAAAGCTAAGCTAAGAGTAACTTTTAAACTACGAGCTCGTTTGGTTGGTATTTGCTAAATTTTAACTCACTTTTGCTCCAAGAATTTGAAATTTTTTCTCTCCAAAACATAACTTTTATACTTCTTAACTTAAACTAAAAAGTTTGAATTTAATATATTTTCAATTTTCCACCCTCTTCCCAATTACAATCTATCTGTCCAAAGAACATCCGCACTCAACCCTATTTTTTCATCCCATGCAATATATCCAAAATTTGAAATTCGAATTTCAATTTTTCCCAACAGCTGCAATGAATCCAATCCAATTTGGTAGGATTCAATGTATCTATGTATTTAAATACAGTCTAAGAGAAAAGAAAAGAAGAGAAATGAATAAATTTTCTTCTCAAGTTATTTTGGAGTTTAGGAAATACAATGGAAGAAATTATTAATTATCTTTTAGGAGTTGAAGTGAAATAAGAATAAGAGATTTGGTTATAAGGTATTCTCACAATTATATCATTTTTCCCTTTCTTTTGTTTGGATGTTGGAAAAAATGAAAATAAAAGATTTGGTGAAAATGACTTTTAATGCCTTCAATCCGAACTTTGTTTGTGAGGGAAAAGTATAAGGGTGAAATCATAAACCCGAGCTTCCTAATCATGGGCAACGTAGACCTTTGTTTAATAATATCAACACATCTTGATCAAAATATTGGGCATCTCAGTTTCCCGCTAAATGAGGAACCCATTGGGCCATTGGTAACAATATTCTACATAAAATAGACTTAATTCAGTCTTGACAACGTCGTTTTGCTTCTAGTGATTGGCAACTATATCAGTTTTATCTAGTCATAAGTCTCTCAAATTTTTCCAATTCTTTTTAGATAGAATTACTAGTTAATGAAGTGGAAGCATAAAAATAGGCATGAATTTGAAACACAATGGCTACAGAGAAAGCACATTACCTCTACATACAGTGATAAATCAAACAAAGATCATACAACTATGTGCATCTTGTGATAATGGGCACTCAGACACCTCTTACTAGGACTCACTCCACAAACCATAAAGGCAGTCCAAACTTGGAAACTACTACTTCCCTTGAGAACTACACCTCCTATTTAAGGTTTTAATATTGGTAAGTAAAATATCTCGAATGTCTAAGTATATAATGTTATTAATTAAGCTTATTTGGGAAAGAAAATCCAACTTAACTTTCATACTTTCTTTTGAGTAAGACACCCCATGAGTCGAAGATTGTTGCTTGGGCTTGATCGCTTCATAAGTGGTCTTAGACATCATACTGGGTTTTGCTTTCTGAACTCATTCACAATATCATATCATCACCTAATGGGGTGGACATGGCATCTCGGAAGTATAATCATCACTCTTACTCTCACCCTCCTTCGGAAATTCGACAACAAGGGTGTCATTTGTTCGAAAAACTAGTGTCTCATTCATTATGTCCATCTCCTCGTAATCATGATCTTCACCAAAGTACGAATTCGATGGCGGCCTTTCAATTGAGAAAGATAACATTTCGATAAAGTCAGTCACCAAATTGTTGTGCAAATCAAGTTATACTTATCACAACACGACAAGTCTCGTAAGAGATAAAAATGAAATATAAATATAGCATATACTATATTAAAATATCATAATATAATGAGAATCTTTTTTGAACAAATTTATCCTCTTACTATATTAAAAGATTGTCATAAATAGGCTTATTTAATTTATTAAATATATAAGGTCACTCAAAAAACGTTTTTGCTTAAATTATTTTTCGTATTTCAATAAATTGCACATTGAAGAATGTGCAACTCACATTTATAAAAAGAATTACACTCATTATTTTTCCTATTTCAATCTTCTTTTTTTTTTAAAAATATTTCTTCATATTAATTTTGAGAAGTTGATTTCTTCACTAAAAAGAGTGTTTGTAAAATAAACAATTAGTCGTAATAACCTTATTTTATATTTTACATTGAAAATAATATACAATTAGTAGATAGTAACCATATTGTCTTCTAGTATATAAAGATAATTACAAGGAATAACATAGTAATACAATAAATTAAAATTCCTAACAAATATAATTACATTGTATCGGTCAAATGATGAGATATACTTTTTCATTTTTTCTTCACTCTCTAATTACATATCTAAAATATTAGCTAATATAATTTATAAAGTAATATAAAAATGTGTGATACAAAACAACGTGCAACGCATATTATATCAACCTAGTATATGTAAAAGCAAACACCATTTAACGTTATAATTAGTATATAAAATTAATATAAATTTTTAAATAATGACTAAATAATAAACTACAATAAACATTTATTTAAAATTTAAAATAATTAAATAAAAAATTAACATAAACATATGAAATTAAAAAATTAAAAAAGGATAAACCCGGTTAGATCTGTTGGCACACAGATAGGGTACATTGGTGGGGCAGCAGGGTTTAGCTAAAATTTCATTTTTACAAAAAAACTCATCTTTTTTGGGCTAAAAAAGCACATTATCATGAAACAGATTACATATATAAATAGATTAGATTGAATACTAAACTTTAATCAGACAAATTTGGAAAAAAAACTGTTAATGGATGAAAATAGATTTTTGATAGGGAGGATTTATTTTAGAGAGAGAGAGAGGAGAGAGAAACTGTTAGAAAAAAATGAATGAAAATTTTTTATATAAAAGTATTTTAATTATGATGAAAATATTTTGTATTGTACGACTAATGAAGGATGCAAATAATGGTTTGTAAATGAAATACTTACAATTTTATATGCTAAAAAAATATAATAAAATAACATGGTCTTGAAAAATAATTTGTGAATAGAAATAAATASAAGGGGACAAAAATAATATTTTATTAAAACATTGGGGCATAATCCTAAAGAATGGGATTTATTTTTTCTTTCACTTTTAAWTTTATATTATCTTAATTCAAAAACCCTTTATTCACCAAGTACTTGGAGCATAGGGTTTATCTATGTTGGCCGTTTAATCAGCCTCCAACTATAATTTCAGTGCTTACTTTTCCTCATTCCTTCTGTGTTTCAATCTCTTCTCAACCCAGCGATATGATCTCAATGGACCTCGAACCCATTGTTGCGTCACTGTTAAGCAGTTTCCAGCTGGTTCCTCCGGCGGCTATTCCGGCGATGCTGGATTGCGTTCTGGCTTCAACAAACGTTTCTTCATCGTCGCTTTTCAAGTCTCTTCTGAACGAATTTGCCAATGTTGCCAAGGTAACATCTTTTCCTTTCAACTTTTTCTGAGGAGAAAACAGAAAGAGAGGAAAAACCCATTTCTATACATGAGCAGTTTCGGGTTCTGTTAACTGGGAAATATGGGTAAAAACCCATGTTCTATGTGTAATAATCTTAGTTTAGTAGCAGAAGCAATGAGTTATAGTTCAGTATTTTTTTGTCTTTATTGTTGCTGAAGGAACACGAATAGAGAAAAATATAAGAGCTGTGTGTACAAGAATTGTTAACCTTGGTTAAGAAGCTGTTCTGAGTTTTACTTAGTCAAAATATTTTATTTGGCATCAGCTAGGAGAAACAAAAGTTATGTGTTGTTTTTGCTCTGTTGCTTCTCCTTTTAATAAATAATAAAAAAATATGAATCTTGAGATCTTTTGAGTTGAAATTCTGTCTTTCACAGGAAATTACAGAGGGTGAAAAGATGGATTCGGGGAGGCATTATTGTATTGGTTCATATGTGGGTGCACTCTGTCATCTTCTGAAGGAATCAGGTGAGTTAGTATCCGTACAATTTGTAACCCCTAGTCGTTGTGTTTTCTAGAGATCGAGAATGCAGTGTGCAGAATTATGTCAAATGTTGCTGCAATTGTTTCTCTTTAAATTTGGGTGCCAACTCTTCAAAGTAATTATGCTCTTGTTTTAGTATTTTTCTTGAATGGAACATGGATCACTCCATCCCTTCCCTCCTTAGAATCATTACCAATATTGATATTACCTTTGATACATAACTTTCTTGTCTTATGTGAGGCCAAATAATTGACATAGGATCTTTACATTCTATTATTTAATGATGCTAGCCTCGCCATGAGTCTTCCTTCTCTGATTGTACTTTCTTGGGCTCTAACCTCTTTAGTAGACTTGTCTTGATCTGCACTTCGCTAGGCTAAGTTTAAACTTTCTAACTGATGCCCTTCTCACTTATGCAAACTTTTACAATAATTTATACTGCTTACTCTATTCACAATCTGGCCTTCTCTGACTTTAAAATCATCATAGCTGGATAAAGAACTCTGACAAGATAAACTGAAGTCTGAAGTCTGAAAAGCAACTAAATTTTTTAACATTGAAAATTTACTCATACATGTTTGAATCTGAATGCTGAATCTAGTTAGATCATTTAATAACCAATCAGCAAAACTCTAAATATTGTCATTTTTACATTTTTCTTTTTTTAATCATTTGATTTTATATTGGAGTCAGTTTATATTGATCAATAGCCGAGAAATAAAAATAGAGGAGAGAATAGGGTTAATTTTTTCTAGTAAATAAAAAGTTATTAAACGCACGTGAATGTATTAAGTGGTAAATGATAAGTCTAGATCTCATAACTTAAAATGTATAAAAGGATTTAAGAAGCACTTAAAATATTTAAACATTCCAAATTAAGTTATCAAACCACCTTAATCTATCAAGCTCTTAATTGATTCAGTTTTGAGTGCTAAACTGCATTATCAAACAAGTCCTAAGTGAAGGACAACTACTTTGATTTCATGACCAAGCTTAAATTTCCTTTGCCAGGATCAAGTGGGAAAGCATAGTGTTTTTGGATCCAACTGAGGCTGCTTCTAGCCACATGGACCACTTGGGTGGGGGGTTGGGGAGCCTTTTCTTTCTAAGAGTAGTTGTGTCCACATCTTCTTTTATCCGTGACCTTTGTTTGTATGATTCTGTTATAAGCCCCTTGCAGAGGATTAAGGCCCATAAAAACAAGGTCTTTTAAGAATGAATAATTTGAAATATGCTGAAGGAATCCTTGAGAAAGAATGAGTTTCTGCAGTTTTTCTTATTCAACCTGGAATATGATAGTACATACATATATATATATATATATATATATATAACCAAATGCCCTAGCTGTAAACGGGATTGACCTAGGAAAAACAAGAACCTAAGATTGAGGAAAATCTTCCTCTGGAATAGGAAACAATAAAAACAGAGAGGATCTGACATTATACCAGAATCTTAAATTAAAGAAAAATAAAGCTAATTTGCTACGATAGTTAAGGAACATATTTGCACATATACTTTAGCTTTGGGTTGAGTTCCCTTTATGCATATGCATTGTTTGTCTTTTCCTTCTCCACTTGTTCTCAAGTAATCCAGTGCATTCTATTCCTTCTCTGCTAAAGTTGTTGAAACAATTTTGGACCTCTGCTTTTGATTATCTGTTTTATATGGCATCTTCGTATAATTCTTGTTGTATTCATTTGTTTTTGCTGGTAGTTATTTTCGCTGACTCTATTTTTGAGGTAATCTTTCATGTTCATCCTAAATATTACGTCAAACTCAAAATAGACTTTGGTAGAGTACAAATATGTCTTTCTTATCTATAGAAAAGCGATAGTAGATTTGCTACTGAGTTGGGTTTCTACGTAAGATTATAAAATCTAAAAGATGTTATTGGTTTTTCACAGAATTTTTGTTGCAGGAGCCAATATCAATGCTTTCGAATTGTTTATCTGCAGAACTTTTCTTCCCCTTTTGAAGCTGGTCCACGCATCTCATTTTGAAATATTTAATGAGGTAAACAGGATAAATATGGATATTACATGGCATTTCAAACATGCTAAATTCTCTATCATGAGATCTCTGAAAGGAAAATAACATGGTTTATTTTGTGTCTGATAGCCCTTTCTCAATTTTTAAATTTAGGCTTCGCGTACGTTCTTTGGTGTTGTGGCTCAAACAAACAGCTGGCGTGTCTTTGAGACAACCTTGCTTCCCTTCTTGTTCAGATTGGTTGGACTATCGATGGGCATGATTCACAGTAAAGATTCAGCAATTTTTAAATGGGGTTCATACCTGAATCTTCAGGTTACAAATGACCAGTCAACAAACGGGCAGTTCTTTCAATGTTCTAATGATAAATTAACCAATTCCTTGAATAGGGAGCCAATATTATCTGAGTCTGACTACTTACCATTACCTGTATCTTGTCATATTCTGATATTAATACTCGATGCTGCATTAGAATATCATCATGTAATAGATAGTGCAAGTGAAGGTTATGTGGAAAATTTTGCTGGGAACTTGCTCTGGGATCTTTGTGAGCTGACTCTTCAAATGCTTTCACAAAGTGTTGAGCATCGATCTTCTGCCATTAAGATGCTCCTCCCGTCTATTTTTGAAGCTTTTGAGTCAAATTGTGCTTTTGAAGTCTCAATTCATGGGCAGAAACGTCTACTCTCCAGGTAGAATACAGTTGGTATTTTAACTGTTAGAACTTTTTCCAAGACCTTCTGCCATGTTATTTACTTGTTCGTCCCCTGCGCCTAGCTTAATTAAAGGTTTCATTTCGGCTTTCTAGGAATCATCTTCTTGAGAAAATATGGTTGTGTTGCAAGAGACTCTTTCCTCTTGGGCTTTCAGAGAGAAGAGACGCATATGCAATACTCTCTGTTTATATATCATCTTCTTTTAGTAATAAAAGTAAAGATTGTAATATGGATGGCAAAGGAGAAACATTTGATTTGAGAGCCGACAAGGAATTATGGGATGAAATAAAAAGGGGCTTGGTAAATATCACTTTTTTGCAAATGTAGTTTTTTAAATGATAAGAATTTGTCTTCTTCTAGTTACTTGTTCTTATTGCCTTATCTTTCTAGGTTGATAAGGAGAACTTAGTAAGGAAGCAGTCATTACATATTCTGAAGAGAATATTAAATTTGAGCTCYGGAAGCATGTGTGATACTGGCCTTTCAGAGGGGGCATCAGATGGGAAAAGTTCAGCACAACGTGGTTTAACCAAAAGGGCAAGGTGGGCTGAGAAGGAAGCCAAGTCCCTAGGTGTTGGTAAAATCTACAATGTTACTGACTACAGCTTCAGCAGTCAGCAGAAATGGGGAGCATTTACTTTTCTGTATGAAATGCTTGAAGAGTATGGTACTCATTTGGTTGAAGCAGCATGGGATCACCAGGTTTCTATTTATGAATTTGAGCTTATACTTCTACCCTCCCTTGTCTGTACTCCTCGGTAAAGAAATGGTATGATCATTATAAGAGTGGATATATCCAATTTCTAAGTGAATAATTTAAATTATTGGCAGTCACGAAAAGAAAATTATCAAACTCCTGAATATGAACAAATTTTTACAGACATCTATGATTTCTTGTAATTTTGAACTTGTCTTGTATATTGCTCGGATTCTTCTTCATGTATTTAAATATAAAAAGAAAAAGAAACGATATGATCATTATAAGAGTGGATATATCCAATTTCTAGTTTAAATTATCGACAGTCACGAAAAGAGAGCTATCAAACTCCTGAATATGATCAAATTTTTATAGACATCTATGCATTCTTGTAATTTCATACTTGTCTTGTATATTACTCGGATTCTGCTTCATGTAAAGTATCCTTTGAAGCTTGATATTTTACTTAAGGTACAACCTTTCGATGACTTGCATGATCTGAGATATAGTAAATCTTGTTCTGGCAGATGACCTTGTTGCTTTGTCCTTCTTTTGCATTGGACAATCAAGTGAATTCTAGTTATGGAGAAGTCTATCAGAACAAAATGGAGACTTCAGAGGAAATTTGTCAGTGGTTAGGTGTCTTGTGGGAGCGCGGTTTCTGTCATGATAATCCTCAAGGTATGAGATAGAAGATTTTAGACAACTTTGATTTATTTTGCCAAATGCATGCAAATATCTATTTCTCCTATATAATGAATTATTTGTTTGCTTACATTTTACAGTAAGATGCTTGATCATGCAATCATTTTTGGGTATTGCATGGAAGGACTATGGAAGTTATCTGAGATCAGTGCCTGAGGAGTTCATACTTGGTCCACTCATGCAAGCGTTGAATGATCCTGTTCACCACAAAGATTTTGGTTTGATCGTCAACCTTTTACAAGCTTAATAATTTTCACCAAAAGGTTTATTGAGTGAAATATAGTTATTTTGCTTGTGTAAAGTAACCAATGTCTGTTGTGAGAAATATTTCTAGTGTTGTTAACTTTGTTGTATCTTATTTGGATTAAAAAGGAGCAAAATTGTTCATGATAAAGTTCTGGAAGAATAAATTGGGCCTTTGGTCTTCTCTGCACAGAGATCTTAACCAAGACTTGGTGAAAGCTTAATGGTCTTGTCAATTGTTATGCTTATTAGCCATGCCTGATGAGTTGTTATCACTGAATATCCCTAATTATGTACATATCATTTATAGGTCTAAAAGGAGTCTACTCTTCCTGGACAATGAATTCTGCCGCTGACTTTCTTTGCCAATACTGCAGTTATCTTGATAGGGGGTATATACTATCATCTCTATTACATGCGTTCTTAGCTTTAGTCATTTATGAACTTCTGATTATCCACTGTACTTTTTCTTGTGGGCGAGATTTTGCAAGGGAGGTGGTTCTTTTTCTTTTTCTTTTTTAAATTTTTTTTAAAAATCTTTTTCTGTTTGTTGGAATTTGGTTTTTTTTTCTTTTGGGGTGGGGGTGGGGGAAGGGGTTGCCCTACACATTGACATACATGCAAGTGGCTATGCCAGCAAACTAAGAATGATGAGAAGTAGGCAGAAAATGGAAACCTTCCTTTGTTAGCTTGGGTGCTTAGTAATCTAATTTATAGTTCAGCTATCTTTCAACTGACTAAGGGATGCATAGGATGCTGTTTGTTGTATGTTTGCTGATATGGGTTGAAATATCAGCAGGTAGGCATGAAGTGCTGAAAGATGACCTTACTGTTTTCTTATGCAAGGCAAAAAATTTAAATTGGAAACGTGGCCATTACTAGGGGTGTAGGTTTTATATATATCCGTCTCTCTTTGAAACTGCTATATGAGCAAGTGCTCTATAACATCCTCAAACACTACCTCTATCTCCAAATCAACCAATGCACATCTCTTGTTAGAGGAGGGGCAAGCTTATGAACTACGAGGAGATGAATTTGAAGGAAAGAAACTCAGAGAATAGTGCTACATCTAATGAGATTAAGAATTTGGAAAATCATTTGGTGGACATTTCCTATTTAGTTTTAACCCCTCCTTTTTGATTTATTTATTTTTCTTATGAAGAAAAAATTCTGTCCTTTCTCTTCTACTGGTAGGCTTATTTATTGGAAATAAAAATGAAGACTGAAGTGAAAGAACTCCCTTAGAAACAATCAAGGGAAAAACACATTGTTTCTTGTATATATTTTTCTTTGTATTATTCTGGGAATTGCGGGAATAGGAGAAAAAATAAACAGCTGAATTTCAATCTAGCCTTATTTCCTTTTGGAAAATTAACAAGGAAAAAAAAAAAAAAAAAAGGAGGATCCATCATTTTAGCTTTGGAAACATTCATCAGTCTATATTGAGCTTCTTTATACACTAGAAATTTCCAAAACTACTTTTATTGGCATACACTGTAGTTCTTCGGAGATATGTTGAACTTTTACCCTTTCAGGACATTGACCCTTATTGAAGTAGTTTCTCTCTGCTGTTTTACCATGCTGATTCATGAATACTTTACCTCATCTTGCGAGGCTTTTTCATAATTTTGGGGCTTTTCTCTTTTATGCAGGAAGCAGATTAAATTCTTGAGTCGCTTAGCTTTGCTTCCTAGAAAGTATTCTTTTGGGCGACCCGGACTGATGTGCTTTGCCGAGTGTATTGCTTCAGCTGCTCATGGGGTTCAGCAACATGACCAAGTTGTTTTTTCAACAGAAAACGCCATGGAGAGTGATAAAGCAAACTTACTTGATCTTTTCCGATTTATAATTGAAAGCAGTAAACAGCATTTCAATGCTAGCTATCGTCTTCAAGGTATCAAATTGCTGATATAATACTATCCCAAGTAGAAGTAAAAATGTTGAGAAGCATGTTTTATACTGAAATAGTGTTGTGGCTTCTAGTTTGTGAGAAAATCCTGGATGCTGCTACTTCTGTGATGTCTCCGGTGGATGTGCCTCTTGAGATTCTTCTGCACTTCATTTCAAGCTTACCTCGGGAATTCACAGATTTTGGTGGTAGGCTTAGAATTTATTTATGATTAGCTTCATATGCATTCCATCTCCTTTCTGAGAATTTCCTTGATTTGAATGGATGATTTTGTTGATTTTGCTTTCACATTAACTGATACTATCTTCTGTTATATCTGATCTAGGTTCATTGAGGTTCAAAATTCAAAAATGGCTTTTGATGTGGAATGAAAAGCATTTTACTTCTGATTGCTGCAGTAAGAATCTGGAGCTTTCTGAAAGTTTAGCTGGCTTTCCAAGAAATTTTGTATATTGTCATGGGGCAGATGCATGTGCTACTTATGACGATGAAGATGTGGATAAATGGGAGTGTGAAGCTAGAAGATGGGCAAGGGTGACTTTTCTTGTAATTAAAGAGGATGAAAACTTGGATAATATATTTACCTTCTTTCAAGATCATGGGTTTAATCTCTGCAGGGAGAACAGCCTTTCAGAATGGAGACCTGTAAAATATTTTATCATCGTCTCTAGCTTGGTTGAGGAACTTCAAGTCATTCAAGAGAGAATAGCTGAAGGTCCCAGGAGAGACAGAATGAAGACTGACCCTCACTTTCCTACAATGTTGAGTCATATGAATGTTGTGAAGGGATCCACTTTTCTCAAGAAGATTGGAAAGTTGTTTTTCTCCGTATTGGAGGAGCTTGTAACATTTGCAAAATCATCATCTTCCATTTTTTGGTCCAGTCTGGTGGAAGACGAGAGCATTTGTTCTGGTTCAGTCAGGGGGAGACTGGGAGGCCCAAGTCAACGCCGATTATCATCTTCTGTGACAACCTCTGTTCTGCAAGCTATAGCATCCCTCAAGACTGTTGCATCCATCTCAAGGTGGTATGCACAGTTCACTTCTGAATCTGATGTATTGCTTGATTCTGCTTTCATCTTTCTCTGGGATTTCTGTTGGAAAGTTATCAAGTCTCCATTGGGTAGATCAGAAGCTAAAGCAGAGATATCCTTAGCATCATATGAAGCAATGGGCCATGTATTAAAAGCATCAGTGCCTGCAGTCTCTCCTTTGTCTTTGCATCTATTCATGGATAGAGATAATTTTTGTAATAGAGAAACAGAAAATGAACCTTTGTTGGACCCATTTATCCAAACTTTTCTTCAGAGCATTAATCATCTCATTGCAGTGGAAAATTTAGTGCGAACTCGGAGGGCAATTTTGATGAACTGGAAATGGATCTGCCTAGAATCCCTGTTATCAATTCCCAAATTTGTGCTTGAGAATGGAGTCCATAAGAGAAGCGGCAGGTTTTTCTTCTCAGATAACAGTGTAACATGGATTTTTAATGATCTTGTTGACAATCTTGAAAATGCTGGTGAGGTGTCTGTATTGCCCATTTTAAGATCAGTTGGATTGATCATGGAACTGTTTGCTTCAGGGAGAATGGGTTCAGTGGTTTCTTCGTGTAATGGCTTGACTTCACAGATGATGTGGGATCTGGTTAATCCTTGTTGGGTATTGCATGTAAGCTGCAACAAACGGAGGGTTGCTCCAATTGCTGCTCTTTTGTCTTCTGTTTTGCACTATTCCGTGTTTGGTGATGAGCACATGCATGAATTTAATGATGCCTCTGGGCCTTTGAAATGGTTCATCGAGAAAATTCTTGAGGAAAGCACAAGAAGTCCACGTACAATCCGCCTTGCTGCATTACACTTAACAGGACTTTGGCTCAGAAATCCCACTACCATAAAGTACTACATGAGAGAGCTTAAGCTATTAACGCTATATGGTTCTGTTGCATTTGATGAGGATTTTGAAGCTGAATTGGCTGAAAATCAGGATGCAAAGAATGAAGTATCTGCATTGGCCCAGAGCCCAGATCCAGAGCTGACTGAAGTGTTTATTAATACTGAGCTGTATGCACGTGTCTCTGTTGCTGTTCTGTTTAACAAACTTGCAGACATGGCAGATTTGGTTGGATCAACCAATGAGGATAAAGATGAAAACAGCTTTGCTGCCCTTGAGTCTGGCAAGATATTTTTGCTAGAGCTTATACATTTAGCTGTGGATGACAAGGATCTGTCGAAAGAGTTGTACAAGAAGTACAGTGCAATTCACAGGCGCAAAATTCGTGTGTGGCAGATGATATGCATTTTATCACGATTTGTTGATCAGGATATTCTTGAGAAAGTTACATGTAGCTTGCACAAAGCACTTCAAAGAAACAATTTGCCCTCAGTTCGCCAGTACTTGGAAACATTTGCAATCCATATATACTTGAGATTCCCATCGCTTGTCAGGCAACAATTAGTCCCTTTGCTAAGGAATTATGATATAAGACCTCAGGCTTTATCTTCATATGTGTTTGTTGCAGCTAATGTTATCCTGCATGCAGATAAAGTAATTCAACCCAGGCACCTTGATGAATTACTTCCTCCTATAATTCCTCTACTGACCTCACATCATCATACTTTACGTGGATTTACGCAGTTACTAGTGCATCAAATTCTTCAAAAACTGTTGCATGTCAGGGATTCAGATGCTTCAGTTACAATGTCTTTAGAGAAAAGGTGCCTGGTGGACTTGGAAGCTTACTTGATGTGTAACCCTGACTGTGCACGGCTAAGAGCATCGATGGAAGGTTACTTGAATGCTTTTGATCCAAATATCTCTGTTACACCAGCTGGAATTTTCACAAATCGGGTGGAGGAACTTGAATTTGAATGCGTTTCAAAAACCCTCATGGATCAAGTAATTACCTTTTTGAATGATGCTAGAGATGACCTTAGATGCTCAATGGCCAAGGATGCAGCTACTATCAAGAGTGAGCACTTACAGATTAATGATCACAGAAACCATACTGGAACCTCAGAAAATGCAAATCAAGAAAAATCTCTCGTCCATCTGCCAAAAGATGTAACATTGGACTTCCAGAAGAAATTTACTCTCTCCAAACATGAGATGGTAACTGACTCTGGTATTTCCACTGACAAAAGAGAATCTTTCAGATCATTTACAGCTATTGCCAAGGAAGATCAGCTACTTGATCACTTGCTGCATTCAAGAAGTCTAGCTGTGCAGAAGTTAAGAGAAAGCCGACAGCAGTTTGTCCTTGTAGCATCTCTAATCGATCGGATTCCTAATCTTGCTGGACTGGCACGGACATGTGAGGTATTTAGAGCAGCTGGACTAGCCATAGCAGACAAGAACATATTAAATGACAAGCAGTTCCAACTCATCAGTGTAACAGCGGAGAAGTGGGTCCCAATAATAGAAGTTCCAGTAAGCACATTGAAAGTTTTCTTACAAAAGAAGAAGGAAGAGGGTTTTGCCATCCTGGGTCTAGAGCAAACTGCAAACAGCATACCACTTGACCAGTATGCCTTTCCTGAAAAGACAATCTTAGTCCTGGGCAAGGAGAAGGAGGGTGTACCTGTGGAGATAATTCATGTTCTTGATGCTTGTGTTGAGATCCCACAGCTGGGAGTAGTAAGGTCACTCAATGTTCATGTTAGTGGTGCCATTGCATTATGGGAGTATACCAGACAGCGAAGGTCCCAATAAAATTTCCATCCACAGGGGGCCCAAATTCTTCATAGAATTGGGGCACATTGCGTTGCCAAAGTGACTGGCACGATGTCCTCACACCTCCTGAGTTTGATTTAACTGTTGTCTCTTTCCAATGGTCTTATTCTGTTCTATCCCTTTCTGGATTTAGGAGCGAAATACTCTTGATAGGGACCTGATGCTAGGCTCTGACATTCATTATTTTCTGACTTCTTGTGATCCATTTCATGTTGATGTTGTAGAATTATACATTGATTAGTATCAAACCTGAGTAAAAAATTTTCCACCACCTTTTCCTGTTCTGATGTTTCCTGTGTACATTGAAGCAGGCAAAAATGCTGACTACTTTTTAAGATCTATTGTAAGAAATGCTATGAACTAAAGCAGTTATTTAAGCTATAGTGGTGAAAGTATACTTTCCACTAGAGAAAATGTTGGGAATTATTGGTTTGATGCCATGTTATCATTCTGTGAAAATCATCAGAAGTTTTTTGGGTCCAGTTCCGCAAAAAAGCTTCCTGTTTCCTGATTATGTGTGTTGTGTGCAGGCACAGGGACTGATGTTGGAGTGGTGGGGAGAGATCTGTGGCTCTAACTTTCTCTTTTTTCTTTTCTTTCCTTCTTTCTTTTGGTCCTCATTCGTGTGTTTTTGTTGCTACAAGTATATTCTCATCCATTCTGATCTGGGAGAGATGAGGGGCCAACCACATGAGTTGAAGTGGTTTAGAAACAAGAAAAGACATGCATGTTCTTCTGCCAGGAAAACAGTAGCTTAGGTTTGTCGATTACCTAATTGGTTGTGAGGGCACAAACAACTTGTGACCTTGCTTCTTTTAAAGATAATGTTGTCTCACTTCAACAGGCATCTTTTTCACCTTTATCCAGCTTGTAAATGGAATCACTTCCTATTTTGATGTTCCTAGTTTGCTTCATGAATATTTGGTGAACCTTTGCGACACAGGGTGGCAAGGTCTTCATGGTTCTCATAGACAAACCCTCTACTGTCTCCTCTCCTATTTGAGGTCTCAATTTATTTGCTGAAAAGTTCTTATGTTGTTAATTATGCTTGTCGCACTCCCTTTCTTGTTGAACTGATTTTGCAGATCTTATTTTGTAGGACTGAAGAAAATATCATCAGCTACGGAGAGAGGATGGTAAAAGACCATGATAATTTCATGGAATCTCTCTTATCCGGAACTGAAAACACCAAATTGTACAGTTAAACTCATCTACTGAAATGGATTTGCAGTCCATGTGATTAGTCATGAGGTATGTTGTCTTAGCTTTATGATTTGATTTTGGACAATGAGTGTCTGATTCAACCTCATGATTTAGGGAATTTGGGAACTCTATCATAGTTTTCATTAGCAATGGAACATATAAAAAGTCTATTATGTATTTGATATCAGTAGGCAAAGAACATGAACTTATGAACATCGAACTATATAGCAGTAAAAAAGGAACAGCAGGGAGTCAGAGGATTTGGACCTTCCAAATAGTTCAGTTAAGGATATGTTTGGTTCATGTGATTTGCTTTACTGCTTACTTTTGGATATTAAGAACCAGGGTGTTGCTCTCAAAGAGTGCAGGAGTTTGGGCAATCCATGAAGATTTGAAAATGGAGAATGTACAGAAGATAGGAAAATTTTATTGTGTATATTATTAGATAATGATATTACAAGCAGACTACTAATAGGAAACTAGCAACTAACTACAACCTAATTTAGATCATTGACAGCCTAGCTTTCCTAATTTAGATTGTTGACTAAATCTAGGTTTACAACTCATAATATTGACAAATAATAGGAAACTAAATCAAATCTCTAACATTACGAAACTAAATCACATCTTTGAAATTGTCAATGCTCCTCCTCAATCTCGTTTGAAGATGTCTTGAACGCTAGCTTTCTATGGTAATCCCTTAGTGAGTATATCTGCAACATGTTCTGTAGGCGGAATGTATGCCCCACAGATTACTCCACTCTCAAAATTTTCCTTGAAGTGTTTATCTACTTTCATGTGCTTCGCTCTATCACGAAGAACCAGATTATAAGCAATTGAGATTGCTGCCTTGTTGTCAGTAAAAACCTTCATTGGTGAAGGATTTGAATTCAATTCTTCCAATATTCTTTTAATCTACGGTACTTCACATATTTCATGTGCCACTGATCTAAGCTCTGCTTCGGCACAGCTCTTAGCATCCACTCTTAGTTTCTTGGTACGCCAAGTAACTAAGTTGCGTCCAATAAACTTACAGTAGCTAGAAGTTGATGTTCTATCTGTAGGATGTCCTGGCCAATCAACTTCACTGTGTGCTTCACATTTCTTGTATAGCAGTCCTCTTCCAGGAGTACCTCTCAAATACTTTAAGATCCTGTACACAGTCTCAAAGTGTTCATCTCCTAGTGAATGCATGAACTGACTCACCACACTAACTGCATAAGCTTTATCTGAACGATTGTGAGACAAATAAATTAGTCCGCCAATCTATCTTCGATAATGTTCCCTATTTTTGACTTCCTTGGGTTTTGCAGGTTTAACCTTTATGAAGGGCTTAAGTGGAGTTTCAATGGCCTTCCAACTAAGTAAACTTGTTTCACCAAGTGAATCAAGAACATATTTACTTRGGTTAAAAATTATTCCCTTTCTTGATCTTGCAAACTCCATTCCAAGAAAGTATTTTAAAAGGCCCAAGTCCTTGATTTCGAAATCCTCAGCAAGCTTCTTCTTCGGGTTTTCAAGTTCCGCATTGTCATTACCAGTTGGGAGATTGTCATCTACGTAAACAACTAAGCTTGCTATCTTCTCAGTAGTTCAGCGCTTATAAAACATGTTGTGGTCAGTTTGACTTTGTCTATAGTCATGGAATTTATTTAGTAGCCATACAGCTTCAACAGCAGCTGGAGACCTCTTGATTCCAGTGCCTGTGGCATGGCTCCTAGAACTCTACTTTCCCAACTTAACTGCCCACACCTACACAGATCCTTAAGCTAGTGCAGAAATTGAATTAGAACAAACTTATTCTGACTTATCAGAGAATAATAAGCTGCCAAATAATAACATGGTAATGCACCATGCTCGATAGTTGACCTTATTGTATGTGGCATCGTCCGAAAGTGGTGTCTCCAAATGCCTTTTTATTGCGCGTGTCATCAATTTATTACCTTCAATATCACTGATCTGCAATCAAAAATCAAGTCCAGATAGACAAATCTCCTTCCACCTTTGCACAGTATTTGTAGTAAGGCTTCCAATGATTAGGTAACCATCAATGTCAGACCATTAGGACTACAACATCCTGCATTGTAATTGTGGCCTCACCAATAGGAAGATGAAATGTGCGTCTCTTCGATTGCCACTACTCAACCATAGCAGAAATAAAGGCGTGATCAACACTCATATTTCATAATCTACAAACTCCCTAGAAGCCGGTTCCATCTGTGGCATTCCTAACTCTGAGATCGACAATACCATTAGCTGACTAAAATTTACCTATGTGAATCTTATACTAAAAATCTCTAGACACAAATGGCACGTCACCGACCCATATAAGGTTAGACATGTGTTGTCCTTGTCTAGACAGCAATGATGCATCTAATGGGCTTGGATGAATATCTATTAGAACTTGTTCCATCTATTAATAAAATTAAAAATATCATATTAAATATCCCATTACAAATCTTAATTATGAAAATAATAAGTAAATGACTATAAACAAAGAACTCTTTATATTCTCTAACTCTATTTACAAGTAATAATCATTTATTTATGATACAAAATGAAGTGCGTATATTAAATGCCTACAAACAATATCTAAGAAACACTATACTAGTCTGAGCTACACAGCTTCATATATTAATGCATTATGAAACGTACTATGGATTGCAATCCTTGTACACAAGCATTGGTACAAGGAGGTGACTTTACTGTCATTGTACGGCTAAAAAACTAGAAAATTTAGTTTACTACGTGGCAATTCAGAAGGCTAGAAGTTATTAAAGAAAAACTTTTTTTAATCAATGTCTTTAATATAATTTGATGACCAAAGGGGCACTCAGATTTTGGGATACGAGGGTCCCACGAAGTTGTTATTATTTGGATTCACTTATATGAAGTGTATCCACTTATACCATTGATTACGAAACAAAGTAACAATATGTGGTTTTGTTTGGTTAGTCTGGAAAATCCTAAGTGGGTTATGGAAATATTGAGTGGTGTTGATCATATTTATAGAGATGTTGTAGGTTTCAATACTTTAATTCCTGGATATCGTAAAGTTGGTGACTTGAGTGGTTCTCTTGAATTGATGGAGAAAATGATAGAACATGGCATTTTTCCCGATACTGTTACTTATAATATATTAATTCATGCATTTTGTAAAGGAGGAGATTTTGTCAGCGCCAAGAGTCTCATGGATGAGCTCTTGGAGTTTTCTAGAGATGTATGTATTCATTACAATTTGTTGGAAGATTTTGATGGTTGCGATAAGGGCTTGAAGATGGTTAGAGGGATCAGTTTCAAACAAGACCTCATAACTTATACAACATTGACTATTGGGGAACAAATTTTATTGTTGATGATGAATGAAGAAAATAAGGATGGGTCATTATCTCCTGAATCTACTATGCTAATGACACAGCCTTTGGGTTCCAAGCCATAAAATTGAGATATTCCTGATGAGAAACTTTTCTTCCATGAAAGAAAGATGATTGAGATCAAGAGGAATTTCAGCTGATGTTTTCACGTACAATGCCCTCATACGTGGACATTGCAAAAGTATCCTTCTAAAGAAGCCCTTCACAGCATATTCGCAAATGCAGGTTGAAGAAGTTTCTCCAAATCTTGCAACATATAATGCGCTTCTAAGTGGCATTTTGACTGCTAGATTGATGCATGAAGCAGCTAGGATACTTCATAAAATGAAAGACATGGGCTTTCTTCCTAATGCTACTACATATGATATTTTGGTTTCTGGCCATGGGAAGATTGGAAATAAGAAGGAAGCAATAAAACCATATCTTCTACAGCCCCCCATCCTTCAATAAAGAAATGAAAACTAAATTTTTTGTAATATGCAATTTTATATTTTGTAAGTTCCAATTTTAAGTGATTAATTCTATTTCAAGCTGGGGTTGCTTCAAGTCATCCCATGAGTGGAAAAGAAGCATAAAATTCGCTCTTCTTCATTTAAGGTGTGAGATGAAGAAGCAAAGGTGTTTGGACTCATTTACATAAGGTTTTCCTTCAGGAAGACCTCGGGCCTAGCACAAGAAAATGGAGAAGGCATTGCCTTAAAAAAATTTGGAAACCTTGCCCTCCCTCTTTTTCCTACAATAGCCAGAAGAGCATTACTTTTGGATTCTCCAGTCTGGAAAGGGAAGAGCTTATAATTCACTATAAAGTAAGGAATAAGTATGTGAAACATTTAAGTCTTTCTCTATCACTTCCTAGCCCCTTGTACAGAAGTTCTGATCTTGCAATACTGTCTCACTAGTTCGCACCACTTGTATACTTATGCAGGTATAACCTTAAGTCAAAGCTGCTATTTGAATTGCTTGTTGACATTGGTAAGATTATTTTTACTTATAGAATGCAGAAAAGAAGAATTTTCCATATTCCTATTTCTTGAACAGTATATTAATGCAACCTTCTAAAGTAAGTATATATAACAAAAGAAATCTAATTATTGGTGTATGCGAAAAGTGTTGGGATTTTGCGTGTTTTGCAATGATATTAGCAATGTTACTCATGTACTTTTTATTCTTTCTCGGAAATTTTGAATGCAGAAGAAAAAATTAGAAAAACAAAAGGTGTTGGCCATCCAGCATGACCATAGAAAAGTTTGAAGTTTGAAGATGTCTAAGTGTTGTTACATTCTGTAACTAATTGAAATGCATTGAGCCAATAATTTGTGGACTTGATTCTCATCTTTTACAGCATATTAGAGAATAAACTTCAGAAAGGAAGTTTCAAACATATCTCTATTTCAGTTTAAACTCTAGCGAATGTTCCAACCTGCTTGGCAGCATTGACGGCAGCGGTGATGGCAGCGGCGAGATGGCGAAATCGACAACAGCTACTGTCAGATTGACAAAGGAAAAAGGGTGGGGGGGGGGGGGGTTGAAGGGTTTTTACAGTCAGTTATAATTTGGTGAAGTTGGGAAAAGTCTTTTTTTTTTTTATTTACCTTTATGGATTGTCGTCATTGCATTCGGTGTACGCGTTGGGTAAATAGGGGATCGCATTCAAAAATGCGAATAGAAGAAAACTATCGCATTCCATAAATGCAATGAACCTAAAGACATGTTACGGTACATGAATGCGATGAAATATAAAGCAACGCATTCAACAAATGCAACCCAACAATTATTGCCAACATTTGAATAGTTCCTTCCATAATGGGTGTCCTTTCAGAAAGAACACCCAATTGAAGAAAAATCTCGAGAACCTCAGTGTTTTGTTTCTTAGATTTTCAAGAAATAAGGAATTTCCCCAAGAAAATAAAAAAATCAGTCATCAATTTTATTGTGTCTAAACATCCTTCTTAGTCAGAGTTTGTAAAAGCCTTTAGCTGCAAAAATTAAGCATTGGTAAGAGCTCCTGATATATCTCAAGATTCTATGGGGATTCTATGTGGTTGTGTAGGAGTCTAGAAATTGATTGAGTTGTTGTACAAAATAACAGATATCTGGTCTTGTACTGGTTAGATGCAACAACTWCCTTATCAAATTTTCATAATAAGAGTTGTTAGCTAATAGTTCAGAATCCCAATGACTGTATTTATGTATGCAATCAATAGGAGTATTCACCGATTTACAGCTCATGGTGCTCGTATATTCTAATATGTCTAATGCATATTTTCTTTGACAAAGACTAATTCCCTTCTGACTCCTAGCTACCTCAAACCCCAAGAAGTACTTTGCAGCACCTGAATCTTTGATTTTAAAATCTTGATGTAAAGAATCCTTTACCTCTTGAATGGCATCTATACTATTCCTAGCCAATAGCACATCATCCATATACACAAGTAATTACCTCTTCAATAACATCCATACTACTCCCAACCAGTAGTACAACATCCACATACACAAGTAAGGCCAAATATATGATCATTCTGTTTCATAAAGAGATTATAATCGCACTTAGATTGATAAAAAACTTTACTCAAGAAAGCAAAAGTTAGCTTGACATTCCATTGCCTACTAGCTTGCTTCAAATCGTATAGGGATTTTCTCAATCTGCAAACTATTTGATTATCAGTACTAGGAAATCCATGTGGCAATGTCATATAATCCTCTAAATATAAATTATTATGTAGGAAAGCATTATTAATATCCAGTTGATGTAGAAACCATCCAGTTGCTGCCATAAGCGTCAAGAACAATCAAATGGTAGTTATTTTTTCCATGGGTAAAAAATTGTCAATAAAGTAATATCCATTCGTGCTCTATGTACTCTTTAGCTACTAAGCTTGTCTTATAGTTTTCTATGAAACCATAAGCTTTAAACTTCATCTTTTATATATATATATCCTTTAGGTGAAAAAGATCTCCAATAAAATGGAGGGAAATAGATAAGATAAGAGTGGAGACCGCATCAGAAATGGTTGACCACTAGTATCTACGAAGAATTTATTAACATCTTTGGATCATCATATGTACATCTGGAAACAGAACTACTTGATGAAGCAGATCTCTTGAAGAGATTTTCCATTTCAAGGTTTTTCAAAGATAGATCGTCACCAAATTTGGCTACCAACTTCCTGCAACACCAGCGGTCTCGTGCCTCTACTCGGCTTACCCTATGGCGGTCTTATGGAAAAAATAATCACCAGACAAGGCTAGATCTATCCAGATCTTGCCGTTAGGATTGATGAAGCTAGTAACTTCATCGTAGATGCCACTGGTCAACCCATTTCTGATGCAGTCTCCACTCTTATCTTATCTATTTCTCTCCATTTTAATCTTAATCTCTTGTTGGAGACTAGATATAAGAGACAGTGAAATTTGGATAGCAATCAAAAGTAATCAGACCAGTACATAGCCTAGACTCTATTGAAATTAATAAGCTATCATCAAAATTTAAAAATCTGGTGTCCCTAAGAACAACCAAGATTGAGATATTTAGACCCTCTTTTGTGAGAGGTTTTATATCGATCTGGACAAGACCTATGTGAAGGTACTTATAATTCTTAGATCTGTGTTTTTCTAGGGATTTAGAAGATAGAAGATGAAGAGATTCAAAAGGTTTAGACAATTGAATATCTTGTTCTTCTGTTTTTATAATATAATCTGATTTAAACAAATTAAATCCAGATTTATAAACATGATCTTTAGAAATTTTTAGAACAGTCCAATTATCAATAGATTTTTCAAAATCTTCAYTAATTAATTCTTCAGAATTTATCAACATCTTTGGATCATCAGATGTAGATCTAGAAACAGAATTACTTGATGAAGCAGATCTTAAAATTTCATAGAAGAATTGCTCTAATATAATCAACATCAAAGAATTTTTACTGATGGTAGAGAGCTACAGTTCTCTACTGTATTTATACATAGAAATTTTTGAAGAAGTCTTTTATTAGAGTAGATCGGCTTCGTCCAAGTCAATAGCTGGTGATGTTGCCGAGTCTTCCAAAGACACTGCCTAGGATTTTGAAGAAAAGGGGACATATTGCAACAATAATGGCTGCATCTCCTCTGGGGATTTTGCTGCTGCAAGTCTTGCCGCTAGCTGAGATTTATCTGCCAGGAATTTCTTCTGGTACGAAGTGATAGCCGGAGTCATGATCTTCTGTGTATTCTGCCTGTGTTCACAGAATTCTATAATTGCTTCCTTCTGGAATGATGATGGAATCTTAAAGGATGTTCACCATTTAATCTGGAATTTTCTCTAGATGATAGGAATTTAGACTGGTGTATACTCTAAGTACCAGGAAAGAACCCATGGTAGATAGAGTTTAGTGTGGAACAAGAGTAGTATCCCGAAATGAGATTTCTCTGGAGAGGGTTTATAGTGGAATTTGAAGGTGTTATATGCCGTCTTGACATAGGGTTTTTGGTTCAGCCACTCTTCGTTAACGAAGATTTCTTTCAAACTATCTGCAGAAGTCGCCAAGTTCTTTTTTTGACTGTTTGAGTTCTCGTTTGAGGGTCTGCTGTAACCTAATATCCTGGCACAGTTTTAGACCTTATTTGTTAATGTGAGAAATCAATTCACCAAATATGAACTGACTGTATGGAATGATTTTACTAGAGGTTTCTTTRCTGAGTTTGTTTCTAACTCGTTCTCCTAAGAGATGAGGAAGTCCTGCAAGAAATTTTTCTTTCCAGAATGGCTGGTTACTATCTTCTCTAAGCATTAGCCTAGTTAAGAAAGTATTTTTATAATACTGGAATTCAGATAATTTTCTACACCTAAGGTTGGATAATAATTCAGCATTTTTAATTCCTGAGTGGCAGTCCTTATTGGGCTCTCACAAGATTCATTCTAAGCATCATCATGTGCATACAYAAATTTCAAAATGATCTTTTAAATCAAAAATTTTTATTATGTATCGACTGTAAATCTGCAAAACAGGTTTTGCAAAAACATGTTAAATGAAATAGACTCAGAATTTACGCATATCTTTTTTCTTTGATTCAGCCAATTACGACTCCGTCGAAGACAATTCTTGAGTGGCAGTCCTTATCGGGCTCTCACCTGATATGGTGTGATCAATGTGAGGAACGGAGTTCCTAAGATCACTGGATGATAAATGTCATTGACTACCACAAAGGGAGTCTTTATCTTAATATCAAAATCAAAAATACTTAATATAGCTTGCCACCGAGCAAAAATTTATTTTGATGCAAGGTTTTGAACATCTTTTTGCAAAAATTCATTTACAGATTTACAGTCTATACATAATAAAAATTTTTGATTTAAAAAATRATTTTGAAATTTCTGTATGCACATGACGATGCTTAGAATTTCTGGCTCAATCCCCAGCATTCCATCTCAGGCGTTGATGGAATCCCTTGCAAATTCCAAGGAGTTCTAGGAACTTCTCTCCAAATTCTAGTCGACTTCTTCAGACGCAGMGAAGGCAATAGTACCTGCCCAGAGTCAACAAAGTCAGCTATCACTTCAGTCAAAATTCAGGGGTACCCTACAACGTACCTCCAAGGTGGATACAGATACTGCAGTAGAGAAATCTACTAAAGTATCTACCCTTTTTAGTAAAAAATCTATTTGTTAAAATATTATTTCTATAGAAAAATCATTTTGAAAACCCCTTCTGAAGATATTTTGCAAAATACTAAAAATACTATTGTACAAAATAATTTTACAAATACTCATTTAAATACTATAGGAAAATAGTTGGATAGGATTGAAAAATCCATTCCAATGATTTTTGAAAAATCAATTGTTTCTGCTTCCATTTCTTCTTAACACTGCAGACACCAGAAATCCAATCTAGGATTTCTAGACTTACTCTGATATCTGGCTTTTGTTGCAAAAGCTTTCAAAACATAATGAAAATTCCTCTTCTGATTTTGAAAAAGACAAGCCTTTAGAGCTTCKAGGTCAGATAGAAAATATAAATCAAATTCCTCCAGATTTTCTATTTATTCTTAGAGAAATTACTTCTCAGAAGTATCTCATTAAGATTACTCTTAGATTTTCTGATGATTATATTTTAGATTTGCAATTTTATCATAAATTTCAGAATCTAAATGAAGTTCATTTAATTTTTTAGAAAATTTACAATATTTAAAATAATGACCTTTTTTATGACATTTAAAACATTTTACATTTTCTAAATTAGGAGGAGTCCTAATTTGTTTATGTTTTTTATTATTAAATTTTTTAGAGTATTTCTTAGATGGTTTTTTATATTTTTTATGTTTTTTATGATAGGAATACTTCTTATGGGATCTAGATGAAGTTGAAGGTTTACTGCAACTGTCATTGCAGTGGGAAGATTTTTCAAGGAAGTTTTCAAATTGTCTGCAGAAGTCGCCAAGTTTCTTCTTTGACTGTTTCAGTTCTCGATCTGCTGTAACCTAATATCCTGGCATAGTTTTAAACCTTCTTTGTTAATGTGAGAAATCAATTCACCAAATGTGAACTGACTGTATGGAATGATTTTACTAGAGGTTTCTTCCCTGAGTTTGTTTCTAACTCATTCTCCTAAGAGATGAGGAAGTCCTGCAAGAAAGTTTTCTTTCCAGAATGGCTAGTTACTATCTTTTCTAAGCATTAGCCTAGTTAAAAAAGTATTTTTATACTACTGGAATTCAGATAATTTTCTATACCTAAGGTCGGATAATAACCATTTGATAGTTATGGGTTTTGATCTGAAAATTCCTCTTCTGATTCTAAGAAAGATGAGCCTTTAGAGCTTCCAGGTCAGATAAAAAATATAAATCAAATTCCTCCAAATTTTCTATTTATTCTTAGAGAGATTACTTCTCAGAAGTATCTCATTAAGATTACTCTTAGACGTAAAATTGCAAATCTTCTTTTAGATTCAAATTCATATTCTGATTCTTCTAGATATTGACCTAGAATGGACAAGAAAATCAATCGTCAGGATATTCTAAATGCCCTTAGGACCGATGAAAGCTGGTTACTTCATCATAGATGCCAGCGGTCAACCCATTTCTGATGCGGTCTCCACTCTTATCTTATCTATTTCCCTCTATTTTATTGGAGATCCTTCTCACCTAAAGGATAAAAATGCTGAATTATTATCCAACCTTAGGTGTAGAAAATTATCTGAATTCCAGTATTATAAAAATACTTTCTTAACTAGGCTAATGCTTAGAGAAGATAGTAACCAGCCATTCTGGAAAGAAAAATTTCTTGCAGGACTTCCTCATCTCTTAGGAGAACGAGTTAGAAACAAACTCAGGGAAGTAACCTCTAGTAAAATCATTCTATACAGTCAGTTCACATTTGGTGAATTAATTTCTCACATTAACAAGGTCTAAAACTGTGCCAGGATATTAGGTTACAGCAGACCCTCAAGCAAGAACTCAAACAGTCAAAGAAGGAACTTGGCGACTTCTGCAGACAGTTTGAAAATCTCCCTGAAAAATCTTCCCACTGCAATGGCAGTTGTAGTAAGCCTTCATCTTCATCTAGATCCCATAGGAAGTATTCCTATCATAAAAACCATGTTTTATCTCCACCGATCCGCAAACTTCCAAAATAGTTTGATAAAAAATGAGATTTGTTTAGGGGATGAACTGGTTTGTAATACCAGTTTTTTCCAAAAGTTTTTGAATAGTATCAAAAGGGAATTTTTCATAAAATGTTTTTTCAATTGAAACCACATTTTGAAAAATAGGTTTTTTAATAAAAGGGTAGACGGCTTGGTGGCTTTAGCTACGGAGGTATCTGTATCCGCCTTGGAGGTACGTTGTAAGGTACCCCTGAATTGAGATGGAATTTGTAGTTCTCATTAAGATTACTCTTAGATTTTCTGATGATTATATTATAGATACTGAAAATTATATGTATAAATTTCGTAGAGAACTATAGCTCTCTGCCATCAGTACAAAATTGTGTAAAATACTGTAACTCACTGTAGCAGCTACTGTACACTGTAGCGCTTACCGTTTTTAAACTGTAGCGCTCTCAGAAATCTATTATAAATTTTCCCCCCTCTTGCTTCTATATATAGAAGCCAAGAGTTCATTTCTAGGCAGAAGTTTGGACGGAGAGCAATTCTTCAGCCTTATTTCTCCTAGTCTCCAAATCCCCGTTCTGCATAGAACCTCTGAAGATTTCAGAGTTCAAATTTGTATCCAGATTTTATGAGTGAGTGAATCCTCACTTATATTTTCTGTATAAATTTATATTATATAAATTTCTAAATTCTTCTTCATTTCTTCATGCATATGGAAGGCTAAGCCTCCTGCTTTCTACATATGCACGTCTAAATTCCTTATCTGATTATTTGTCTATATCTGTTTAAATTCTTTACTTGTCTAAATTTTTTTTTCTGTTTTAAATATATGCTTGGCCGATTCTATCGCCTATTATTTGTTTGATTTTATAAATATTGATTATTAGAAATTCTGTGAATATTCTTTATATCATCCGATTCTCTTCTTGATCTTCTCCAATTATTGTGTAATAGATTATTATCTAATTGAAATTCTTTAGAAATTACATTTAGATCATTTTGAATATTTTCTGTAACCGTAYAAAATGACGGACTAGTAGGTTCACTACTAGAAGGGGATTTAGAATAAATTGATTCTGGACTGCCACTCAGGAATTTTCTTCGACGGAGTTGTAATTGGCTGAATCGAAGAAAAAGGATATTTAATTTTATTAGGAATAAATATTATATATATATATATATATCCATTTACAACTAATCACCTTTTCCCTTTGGGCAATTGAACAAGTCCATAGGTCCCATTGGATTCCAAGGCTTGTATTTCATCCTTCATAGGATCTTGTTGAATCCTGTATTTCACAGCTCAAGTGTAGCTCTCGTGGTCAACAATTATGTAAAGAATGAGGAGAAGAAAAGAAAAAGACACACATAACCATGTAATTATGCACGGGGTGGGAGTGGGGGTGGGGAGGGTTTCTTAGTCTATGGAGTGTTTGATAGATTTTAGCAATATCATTTAAATCATTAACTTTAGCAGTGTCATGTAATCAATATGATCAGATAAGTCATTAGGTAATGTTACCATGGGACTATCACCTAATGTATTAGGTATATTTATCTCATTACTAACATCCAAATCAATAGAAGGAAAGTTGAAATGAAATTCTTCATTCAGATTGGAAGGTGATGGAATACCAGCAGAAGGAAGAAATATAGAAGAGGAAGGCAACAAAAAAGGGAAAGTAAAAAACCTTTAGTATGATTAGGAAAACCAAGAAAAACACAAGGAGAGCTTCTAGGTTTAAATTTATGCCTAGAATCGGAACGAGTGCAAGTAAATTCCAAATAGCCAAAACTTGAAGAGAATAATAAGGAGCAGGTTTATTGAAGAGTAAAGTGAAAGGAGAAGCATTGTAAAAGATAGAAGAGGGGATGAAATTAATCGAGTGCACAACATGGACGACATAATATCCCCAAAAACTCAATGGTAAGCCTGAATGAAGTTTCAATCATTTAGCAACGTTCATTATATCTTGATGCTTTCATCCAACAATGCCATTTTGTTGATGAGTGTCTACGCATGAAGTTTGTTGAGCAATACATTTTTCAGCATAAAAGGTAATATACTAAACTCAGAGCCATTATCAYTTCTTGTGATTTTAATAGACTTGGAAAAATGAGCTTATATGAAAGTATAGAAAGATTGAACTAAGGCCCAAGCTTCTAATTTATTCTTCATTAGGAAAATCCAGGTCTACTACTAAAATCACTTACAATAGTAAGAAAATAGCATTGATCATGTAGAGTAGGAACCTTGAAAGGTCCCTATATGTCAACATGAATAAAATAAAACATACAAGAACAAAGAAATTGACTCAGTGGCAATAAAATTTTGTGTTGCTTAGCCAAAGGGCGATAGGACAAATGTCATCATCAACAAGCACAACTGAGCTATCTACATTCTTGATAAGCCTGCATGTATTTTGTTGCCTTACAGTCGATCTGAAGTACTACAACATGGTGGGACAAAATGTGAGGAGTGATAGTAGAACCAAGATCAAGAAGTTGAAAACTTTGGAGTAGATACATATGAAGAAGCAGGAAAGTGTAATGAAGGTGGAGAACAAGTGACATATCAAGAGAAATGATAATCCAACAATTGGTAGAGGCAATTGGATTGTTTAGCTAATCCAATCATTTGCCAATATACTAGGTCTAGATAATATAGAAACCAGCAAGGAAAATCGCAATATATTTGGTGGAATTTGTTAACTTGCTAACACAAAGAACATCTTCAAGACTCAAAGAAGAATATAATTGCACAATTCCTTTATGAGTAACTCGAACAGAAATACCATTAGGAAGTTGAATAGTGTAAGATTGATTATTCTTGATAGGTTGATTATTACAGACGTAATTAGCTTTGCTCAATTTTCTTAATTATGATCAACAATACTCAAAACAAATCTAATTAAGGAACACGATAATTGACATGGTTTGGCGTAAAAAGCTACATACATGGGACCACGCCCAAACATTGAAACAAATTCACTAGAACAAATAAATATAGAAGGTCTTAAACATTAATCACTCACAAATAAAAATGCATTCCCTTCTTTGTCGAATCTTCCAGCCTTGTAGATTAATTTGTTAGGAATTAGTCAACATTGATTCTCGATCTTGACTGACACTTCTTGGAAATTCTTTTGGCAATGCTTTTGCAGTTCTTCCAGAGATGGTTTGTTAATAAAATGTATACAATCAACCCACTAGGAAAATATATTCCAAGTACAATCAAAGTTAATGAATAGTTGAGTAATTTCTCTCAAAATTTACTCACGCAGAAAGAACACACTTTTTGCTTCTGTAGAGAATTCACGTTAGTACATCAAAAAGCACGAATAACATTAATTTTTTTGGTTGATTAAATAATCACACTAGGATTTTCTAATTTGAGTTTAACTAGGATCCTAATTAACCTCAAGACTTCCTAATACTTATCTCAAGGAATACATGATAAACTAGGAAACATATCATTTCATAAGTCTAAAATAATCTTATTTCAATATTAAATATTTCCTAAATCACTCAAAAGATATTTTCATATATCAATTTCTATACAAAAATTACCATGGATATAAATCATACTTGATGGTTTAGATGCTTGTTTTAGCTGTGTGCACAATGAGGAATACTTATTCGTGTTCATCGATAAATCATGTTCTTACAATTTTCCCCTTTTTGGCTTGTATATGGCAAAGTACACTTACACATATCTACRAAAATATATAGTCATCATATCATCAACATATTTAAAGTCATTCTAACAATTCTTCAATAATAACACAACAGACAACTAAGCTACTTGGAAAAAAGAACAATATAGTTGTTTACATTAATATCACTTTTCATGCTCAGCCAATTCCTATTAATATCAAGGTTCCGTAAGACTAAGTTTATATCTACAAATAAACATTTAAAGCAACCTATAATTTGAATAACATATTTTCAAAGATAAATTTCCAAGTCGCAGTACATCATTAATATTATCAATTCCCATATACTTCCCAATAAGTCATGCACTAAGCTCTCAAAATGTCATTTATGCAAACCAGATATGCATACATAAAATCAACCAACAACCATATATAGCAAAAGTTACCAGACAATAATTTTATCCAGATGTGTTAAACATAGCCGGATATGCTAAATGAAAACTCCCCCTCTTTGTACATAAACAATGCCAAAACCAATACRACCAAATATTAAAGTATCAGCATCAACAAAATACCAAATACCAAGATAAGGCATCAACTTCATACCTACAACGACAAGATAAACAAAGTACCAAWGAAATATCTACAGCAACAAGATATGTCATATCTCCCCCTCTTTGGGCATATACAAGGCCAAAACTATTTTGATGTACAAAGGCGGGTTGACCTCCAAGATATGCTATGAATTACTAGCCTCCATCGAGGATAAGGCTCCCATTGAGCCAATGAAGATGCCGAAAATAGAGAATCATAGGTGGCTGAGAGAAGAAAGAGGAGAGTGAAGCAACACAAAAAAGTGGTAACTTATCCTGTCACCCCTCCCTACAAAATCTCATTCATCTCTCTACAAAAACATCATTTATTTCTTAAAAAAATTTATCTCAAATCCAATAAAAAAAGAAATTCTTTTTATATACATTCAAATCACTATTAATCATATTTCTCTTTATCGAGAAATTGACAAAGCCATACAGGGATTTTCTCCAGCCTGTTCATATGCTACCTAATTGAGCTAAGTAATTATATAAGATCGATAGGAATTCAGGTCTCTCTAGGATTATAGTTTCGAAATTTCTACGCGAATCGAGATCGAGAAAAGGATGTTTTCCAATCACCAACCCAAACCCATTATCGAATTCTACTCAGCAGAATATGGAGGTATTTATAGCAAAAAGGGCTAATCTAGTCTTTCACAACAAAGTGATAGATGGAACTACCATGAAACAACTTATTAGTCGATTGAAAGATCACTTCAGAATGACATATACATCACATCCTGGATAAGTAAAAACTCTGGGTTTCCAACAAGCTACTGCTATATCCATTTCATTAGGAATTGATGATCCTTCAACAATACCTTCGAAAGGATGGCTAGTTCAAGATGCTGAACAACAAAGTTTGATTTTAGAAAAACACCACCATTATGAGAATGTACACTTAGTAGAAAAATTATGCTAATCCATTAAAATATGGTAGGCTACAAGTGAATATTTGCGACATGAAATGAATCCTAATTTTAGGATGACTAACCCTTTTAATCTATTTCATATAACATCTTTTTTGGGAGCTAGAGAAAATGCATCTCATGTACATCAATTAGTATGAGAGGATTAATGTCAGATTATCAAGGAAAAATGATTGATTTACCCATTCAAAGCAATTTACGCGAAGGATTCTTTTTAATAGAGTATATTATTTCTTGCCACGGAGCCTGTAAAGGGGTTGTAGATTCTGTTGTACGAACATTAGATGCTAGATACCTCACTTGCAGACTTGTTGAAGTAGTTCAACACATTGTTGTACGCTAAATAGACTATGGCACCTCTTGGGGTATTTCTGTGAGTCCTCGAAATGAGATAATGCCGGAAAGGGTTTTTATTCAAACATTAATTGGTCATGTAATAGCAGATATATATATATATATATATATAGGTCCGCATTATATTTCCACTAGAAATCAAGACATCTGAATTGGACTTCTAAATCGATTCATGACCTTTCGAGTACAGCTAATATCTAATTGAACTCCCTTTACCTGTAGGAGTACATCTTGTTCTTCACTAAAAACTGCCTCCTCCCACTGATGATGAATGCTTCTTAAAATGATAAGGATATACCACCTACATGGATATTCATCGATTGAATTCTTACATTTAGCCATTCATAAGATTCAAATTTGGGGGCTGCATACATTGCCACACAGGTTAGTGTTATTATCGCCGAAATCCAAAAGCTGCTAGGATATGGTTGCTCTTATAAGAAGGAATGAAATGCCTGAAAGTTGGCCAAAGAAATAGTTTATAGAGATTGGGTACAATATTTCAAATTCTTCCGACATATATGCAAGCTTTGCAAGATTCTAGCCAAGGAACAATTATTAGATGGAATACCACCCGAGAAGCACTGATAATGTYAAAAAATTTGAATTGTTATTTTGAGCTTTTTGACCATTTATAGAAGGGTTCGAGCACTTCGACCTGTCATTTCTATGGATGCCACATTTTTTAGAGGGGCATATCATGAGGTTCTTTTGATTGCTAGCACATATGATGCAAACAATCATGTATTTTTATTAACCTTTGCAATTGTAGGTAAAGAGTCATTTGCTAGTTGGGGATGATTTTTGCTATTATTGAGACGTCATGTGGTTGGACAAAGAAAAGTTTATTTAATTTCAGACCGTCACAAGGGTATACTCCAAACAGTGTACCAAATGAGAGAGTGGTAGCCACCATTAGTAGTACATAGATATTGTCTGTGTCACATCAAAGCCAATTTCAATGTAAAATTTAAGAATAAGAGACTTGTCTAATCTTATGTACAGTGTAGGGGTAAAGCCTAATCAAGCTAAGTTCAGTGCAATCATGGATGAGATTAAGTGTTGAAGTCAAGCTGTAATTGATTGGCTGAATGCAATTGATCATGAATTGTGGACACATACATATGATAATGGATGCTTGAAAACTAATTTGTTTGAATCATTAAATAGTGTTTTGAAGAAAGAACATTCTTTGCTGATCAAAGCATTGGTGGAATTGATAGTGGTAAAACTTGTGAAGTTTTTTCCAGATCATGATGAACAAGCCCCTAGGATATGGAGGAAATTTTCTGACAATGAAAATAAATCTCGTACACATACAATGGTGCAATACAATCTCAACTTAGCTTGTTCAGTGCAAAGTCTATACCTAGAGGAGATGAAAGCGGTAACAAAATCTACACTATTAAGATGAATGAAAATGGTGCAGTTGTCATAAGTGGTCTGTATTTGGGATTCCTTCCTCTCATGCTTTTGCATTGTGTCGTCATCGGGGTTGGCAAGGGGGTGAGCTTGTTTATGAAGTGTATTTGAAGAAATGCTATCAGAAAACATATATCGAAAATTTTTACTCGGTTCCACATGATTCTTTTTGGAGACTGCCACCATTCAACCTTATTCACTATAAGCCAAATATTAAGGGAAATTTGAGAGGTTGTGTTCAAAGTGCAAAGATTAGAAGTGATGCAGACTATTGACACTCTGATTCTCCTCTAAGATGTAGGAATCCTCATAGAACGGGTCATAATAGAAGAAATTGTTCGAGATATTGTGAAGATGAATCAATCACTTAGTTGATGATTTGGTTGTGTTTAACATAGTTGTTTGTTGTTCCACTGCATGAAGATGCTTATTTTGTGACTATTGAAAGTCGTTTTCATAGCTATGTTTCTTTTATGCTTATGTTAGAAAGACTTGTATTCTTTTAGACATTGTTATGTTGTTCAATATTATTTTATAGATGTTATGATTGTTTAAAGTGAATATCAATTGGTATTTATTGAATGAGAGGAATGTTGTTAGTATTTTTTCTTCTTTCTAGGTTTCAGAATGTTGTAATATAGAGGTTGGGCTATTTTCAACACCAGGTAAGAAAAATACATCTATATTGGTGTAAAATGCCCATTCGTGGGGCATCTTTAATTCTCATTCAAGGCGCCGGTACAAGTGGCACCTTTGGCTTATAAAGACACCCCTTGCACCGGCGTCTTAGGTTGCAAGA
>MEJB01000014.1:1735981-1835981 GCA_001752375.1 Rhazya stricta | reverse complement strand
TTCCGTTAGATAGGAACAGATTTGATAAATACTGATAACTCTCAAATAGAGTATTCGAACAATAAGATCCATTAAATAATGAACTATTGGTTCTAAGCCATCTCTGACAATTAATCAACAATTCGAAGTGCTTTTCTTGCGTATTCTTGATAAACCAGCGTTTATATTGTAAACTTTGTTATATGATTTTGACTTTCTTTCATAATCCTCAAGTAACATGATAATATAATTACAATTTAGATTCCTACAAAATAAAGTATTTTTAATCAATAAAATCTTATGGAATCTATAATTTAACACTTTTTCACTCATGAAATTACTTTATTGAATTTAAGCACTTTTTAGAATAAAATGACACAAATAAGTGCTTGAACAATTAAAAGAGGGTGAGAATAAGCCGATAAGCACATATAACAACAATTATTCTTTACCTGTATCATATATCTTATATAATCTAAATACTAATGGAGAATCGTTTTGGCAACTTATAGGAATTTGGGTTCAGTTCAATGAATGTGCATGGGAAGGTACTATAAGTAAGATGACCCATAAAAAAGCATTTTAATACTCCATCCGTTTTACAATATAGGTCATTTTAGATCTATGAGAACAGACTAATATTGCGGAGTATTAGAAAATTTTTTACCTAAAGTTCCTAATATACACTTCCTCTAAAAGTGTATTATAACTCTCTCTCTTAATTGAATTCAAGGTAAATTGATTACCTAGATATTTATTATGTACTTTTTTTCTCTACATTATCTCTGTTGTCTGTTTATTCTCTTTACCCTCTCTCTCTTAAGAATGTCTCCTTCTCTCTCCTTCTAACATGAATCTTTTCAATGTCAATTAAATCATATGGAAAAAATAAAATGAACATCAATAAATACAATCCAACGAATTTAATTTTCAATAGATAGAAATATGGGCATAATTAAACTTTTTTTCTTGATATTGTAGAATGGCTTACATTGTGAAAATGGACTTTCTTCCTAAAATGACTTGCAGTGTGAAACAGAAGGAATATATGTGAAGAACAAATGAAAATGTTGAAAAAAAGAGGTTCAAGATCAAGTACAAGAATTGGGCAAAATTGCTAGAATGTCAAAACCCTTAACGTCAAACTAAACAATGAATCATTGAATAATTCTCCTCGTACGTTTATAATATGTCCTTCACACTTACTCTTTTAAGCTAGTATATGAGATATATTTATATAGCATTTCGTTAGTTGAATTTTTTCTTGTTTGTTGAAGCTGCTGAGTATTGCAATGATAAAATATAATGTATTTTTCTTCTTACGTAGTTCCAAGGAAACATGAACTTTTACTTTGAGAGCTAATTAGTACAACTATTATTTGAATCATTTTTTCTTTTGATTACTTCTAACCAGAGGCAAAGCAATCAAAAGGGATGGAAGGCTTGCTAGGTAAAGACCTAAAAGAAAATTGGAGATGTTAGACTTGCAATTGCTTTACCTAGCACCTTTGGAAGTATTTATGAATAATTATCCACCTTTTGAAATTTGTGACAAAACTTTAGATACAATTAATTCGTTGCTAACTAAACTTTTACTTCATTTTGTTATTGTCGATTGTTGGTACTAGATGACGACTAGAGAGTTATTTGAGTTTCAAGATATTTTGAAAATTAGGCATTGGAATTGATAAGTATATTGAGAGACTAGCTACAAGTCTCAAGGTTGTTATAATTTTGAATATTTGAAAAGGATTTTTGAACATTTATATGTTATACTTAGTATTTTATATACAAATTGAGTTTCATGTTTATGTTTTGTTTGGAATTTTGGTATATTCATGATCAGGAGCAGTAGGGAAATTTTTTTTTTTTTTTTTTTCTAAAAGAGAGTATGAGACCCTCGCAACTGTAACTAATGCTATTACTATGCCTTGCAAGTTTAAATATACATTTTAAAGTGTATCTAAACAGGTTTAATTAAAGCATAATAAAGCACATATAAATAAATTAGGGAAAAATGCATCAAGGAAGCTCCAAGGATTACAAAATAAAAGTGCACCTAACGTTGTATATATAGATGTACGCACATCGAATCTTTTAAAATTGATAGTTACAATAATTTATGGGATACCAAGAATTCCAGTATAGCATCATTTTTTCTATTTATAGCAATGTTTGCAATTATATTTTAAGTTCTAGCTATTGACAAATTTTTCAATTCATTTCTAATTAATACATTCATGCAAAAAATACATTTAAATTAAAGGATAATTATACTCACGAACGTTTTTTAACACCTAATTTCTTGTAACGGATCAAATATGAAGAAAGCATCAATATTACTTTTAGAGTAAAGCTTCAATTATTCATATAATCACCTTCATCGGGGAGCTCCGTTTATTTTGCTACATATAGAATCTGGTAGGCAAAAGAAAACAGAGAAAAGAAAAGGGAAAGACAAAAGGAAAGGAAAAGCTTCTGAGGTTGGTGGTACAGGAGGAAATTAATATTTTATAATCTAGACTAGAGGTATTGTTGCGGAGTCTAAGGAGATCAAGAATCAAGATTGAAATTTGAAGTCCAGCTCCATCTGATATTTATAAGGCAATTCTTGAACTTGTTTATGTAGAAATCCCGGTATCATAAGCATGTCCAGCCTTCCAATCTGCAGGTATCACATTGTTCACCTGCACCCACGACACTTCTCCATAGAAGCTCGATTGATACCTCAAGGTTAATGCTCCCGCCGGTGGGTTTGCCATATCGAACACCGCCCCGTATGCCCTCCTCATTGGCTTCCATTCTTTGCAATCCTCCTGCAGTGATCACAAATCAATCATTTTCAATTCAGATGTCTACTTCTCYTGCATGCAGACCACCATTGACATATCGCTTTCTGCTATATCTGACCGGCAAATGTTATAATATCACTGTTTCCATGCCATCAAACTTCCTGTTTGCATAGCATTAGGTTTTTGACTAGTGCTTGCGATTAATGGAGTTTTTACGAGTGATAACATTGTTCCGTATCATATGATTGTTCAAATAGTTATTACGATTGATAAAATAATGAGAGACTTTCTTTCAAACCTGCCACAGTTCGACTGCAGTAATGTCAGAAGCACCAGGTTGGTAGATTGGTACAATGGCTAAGTACTGAGGGTACTTGCTGTGTTCGTGGACTTTGAAAAGAAGGTTGTAATTGTAGTGACATTGTATTCTTCTGAATTCCACGTCAACGACACCATAGGCAAAAAGCTTTTCAGCCATGTCTGGACGAGCCAATCTGGCATAGGCTGCTATAGTGAGGATGAAATCAGTTCTGTCTCCTTCACCATAATCAGTCACCACCACCTTGATTCCATCATCATTGCAGTATGCTGGAATCCTGCATCTAACCTGGGATTTTGGAAGSAAAAGAGGAAAGCCTTTAATTATTTCTTGCAGTTCCTTTGATGGAAGCCATGGACAAGCAGCCGCTTAATGGTTGTCGTTTTCATGACTTCCAAAAAGGCAACTCTTGAGTCGCACTGTCTTGATCTTCTATACTATTCCTTCTCCCAGTCTCTCTTTGAAATGCTCAAGAATTTTTTCTTTCTGTTTTTTTCTTCGTATTTAGTTAACCAGGCAAAGATTGAAATGGGCTTAAGATGAGTACCTGGTAGCATGCACCACAACCAGTTCCATTCCTGAATAGCCTAGAGACTCCAGTCACCTGACCATCATTGACGGTTCTTCCATATTCACCAAACCCACAAGCCCCAGCTGATTTTTTTTTTTTTTTTTTTTTTTGGTCACAAGATAATGAAACATGTCAAATTTCACTTCAATTATCGCCTTCTATGCTAGTGAGCAGTTCGGGTTTCCTAGTTTAGGTTGATAAGAGCTCGTATTTTTTATACTTGTTACTCAAAGTATCAAACAAATTTATATGATGTATATTGAATAACATATATAAAAGTAAGGAGAAAAATAAAGCATGCATAATTTACGTGGTTCGATTTGTATAACCTACGTCCATAGTACAATTACAATAAAATGAAAATAATAAGGAAAATGAGAGAAGCAAACCTACTTGGGGTTCCCAAACAATCAGGGCTACCGTAGTAGGTAGCTCTAGTGATATAGTTTTCGTGGCTGTAGCACAGTGCAGGCAAGAGTACCATAGCACTCAGAAAAAAGTAGCAACCATTCGAAATCTTGAAACCCATATTAACCAAAATGAATTGATAAAAAAGCTAGTAGTAGAGAAGTGGATGAGAAACTCACAAAGAAGTGAAGCCATATTTATAGATAAAGCTTGATAAGCAGATATTCTGAGTGCTTTGTGACCTTTTGCCCTCCACTATGAATTTCTGTGTAAATTGAATTAAAGTGGACTTGGCATGTGTACAAACTAGAGTTTAGACACCATATATAATTGACTGGTGATGATCATAACTAAATTAAGTTCATTATTTACTTGTTTCTTTTGTTTTTAAAATGTCAATATACTAATATGTATAATATGCAACAAACACAAAACTTCAAAATTGAAGTTACGAATCTGGCCATATTATTTGTTTTTTAGGTAACTCTATGCACTTTTTGGCAACTTCATGGCCCGCTTTGTTGTTGCATGAAAATTGAAGAGAAATGATGATATTCTTATTCCCCTTGGACAGTATTGTATTGCAGGACATTGGCTGCTTCTCAGAAAARAGTAAAAGATATTTTCCGGTTTAGTAGCAGTTGTTGAATCTCCGGCAGTGGGTCGTCGAGATCTTCATTGCTGCAGTTCTGGTTTCAGGGATATCTACCCATTGACTGAACCATGTCATTGAATTGTTTATAAGAGGATATACTTCCGGTACTGCTTTTGTAAAACCACCAAAAGGACTTAACCTTGTGCTTGAATAGGACGCTGTTTTGATTTACTTGCGTATTCTTTGGTATATAACCATAAATTATGTTTAGATTTTGAAATGATAAGTCAATTTTACTGTGCGTTAATATTTAAATTAACATCAATTATATTAAAAAAAAGTTTAACATACCAATAACAATGTGCTATCCATTCCTCTGACAAGCTAGTGTTGCTCTCAATGCATGTCATTTGCTACAAAAATCATAGGCAAGACCCAGTCGCAGCCAGTATCTGTATAGTAGGCTCAAAACTTATTCTCTGGGCGGCTAGGCCGACCTCTTTTTTTTCTCCTTTTTTTTTTTTTCCCCTCATTGTTTCCGAGATGGGGAAAAGGCTTATATTACAAAAGAGATCATATGCCAATCCACGTGAAGAAGAATCAAATTTGTATAGCAATACGAATAGAATACTAGTGAACTTATCAAATAGCAAAGTCACGAGTCATGAGTGCATTGAGTCAAAAACTAAAGGCTCTATACCATGTATAATGTTCGGTTGGAGAGCACTACAAATATTCCTAATCCAGACTGAAGGAGACGTGCCATTTCCAAATCTGTATTCTGTTGACTTCAATTCTGGTACAAAACCACTCATTATTTTGTAGCCCTCGTCATCCAATATCATAAAATTAAAGCTACTAGCACAAATCTGCGTTTGAGCTATTTCTGGGTCCCAGTTGGGAGTAGGTGAGTCCTAACCCTACCCATCCATTTTGATAACCAAAAATGCAACTAGCTATTATTCTCTGATGCAACTCTGTGATTACCCCTTTTTCCCTCCTACCGTACTAGACCCAAAAATGAAGGTCCTTCTCCTCTTCCCTGTCAACTAACTAAACTGTGTTGACGAGGATTTGGGACTTCCATTGTTCCTTACCTCCTTGAACATTAAAGGACAGTGACTCTAATGGACTTGAGCAGGTCCCGAGGATGCTCTTGTCGTTACTGGGGCCATGCCACTGGGGGAAAATGATGATGCAACACTGTCGGACCTGGAGGTGGGTATTCTTCTTTCATAATTGGCTTCTCTGGAATTCTCTATTAGCAGTATCCTCTTGCAACAAAGGAGTTAACACTAAGGTGCAGGAAACACCGACGTTGATCACAAGAGAGAAGCATTAGAACGTAAAAAAATGACATTGCATGACAAAACCAACCAGCAGTATTAACGAAACAACCAAAAGAAGCGCTCAAAAGAGAGAGGCAAAGCAACAAAGTGGTCAACTCAGCTAATTCTTCCCTCTTTCCAGATGTCATCTTGCGATAACCCTGGAGGAGAGAATGTGGCAATAATTGAAATGGTGGAATGCCCATGAAAATAACAAGTAACTACAACTCCAGAAGCTCCAAAAAGTGGCAATAATCAGGGAATAAGTAGGAAAGAAATTGATTCATCAATAGCAAGAGGTAAAGGTCCTCCAATGGGGGGACAACAGAAGGATTTTGCTTACTTGCTGAACAAGAGACACGTGTCCGTAACTACCAACCTCTCAGCACTCTGACATTATGAGGTTACGTAAGTTTCATCCTTCTACAGTTCAGCAATGTCTAGGTCACTTCAATTTTTCCAGGCTTCTCTTACAATATGGCTTTCTGTTTGGCAGAATGCATTTCAAAAATCTAAAGAAACTTGACTAAGAATCCGACATGGGACACCAAGCTAGACGCAACTTTGGAGCACATGTGATTATCAAATTAAATACAAGCACCACCTAATTGCAGAAAGAGTCGAAAGGGGATAGCCTTCTTTGTGAATTGCCCCAGTAAATGAGGAATACCAACAGTAACTCTAGACCTGTGAGTCATCTTCCTATCATGTATCGGACAGATTCTTCAAGAATTTATGCAATTGGGAGGACATGCAGATGTCAGCATATCATCTTGCGAGGAGCATTGATAAGTTTTGCTGTAATCAGATCAGTCGTGCCTTTCTCAAGTCGGATACAACTCCTCTGTCTTCACTGCCTCTCTCATTGTAAAGTACCTTCAGATTACAAAGAACCCAATGTTGCAATGACAAGTTTTCCCCAAGACAAATACAAGTCAATCTTTCTTTTTTCTTTTTTTACTTTTTTCCCTTTTGAGGTACCTTATCAATGATTCCGTACTCAACTGCCTCACTTGGACTAAAGTATCTTGGACGCCTTATATCAGCTTCAATCTGCTCAGCTGTTTTTCCCATGTGCTTTGAGTAGAGCTTGACCTTCAAGTTTATAGAAAGGGGCAATAAGTCAGCTGCAAGTGGTGTGTATCTAATGCAGAGTCACATTTTAGCCAATAAGCTCCTACCACAAACGTTAACTATCTACGAATGGGGAATGGTCAAGAAAGAAAAACGAAAGAGTATCTAATATAGCAATAACAAGTAATGTTATAAAGAAGTAGGAGGTAAAATTGCATATAGAATTTGTCCCTTTTTCCCCCCTTTTTTCCTTTTCTTTTTGTCTTTTTAATTCAACTATTTATGTCAATAGAATGGAAAATGAAACTTGCTCGATCATCAAGTGCAATTATAAAATATTCTATAGATGCAAATACAAAAATGCCTGAGATATGATGATGCAAACTTGAGTTAAACAAAGTGATAGAAAGATGACTCGTGGATTACAAACATGCAAACCTCTGTACAGGCAAACACATTCAGAAATAATACATTGCATAGTTCATCATTCACTATTTTCAGCCAACAGGCATAGAATAAGATGAGACAAAACTGAAATGATTGTGAAACTTACCAACTCTTCCTTCACATTCTTTACTTCTTTCCGCATTAGATCAACATCTGTTGCTTGACCCTGAAACCTTCCAARTGGCTGCAAACAGATGAAAATGTATCAATCGTATACAAGTAATCAGCACCAAAAGGAGCTGCGAAATAACAAGCAGAAGAATAAGAAATTCATTGAGAATAATGGATATAGAACCGTAATCAATCATTTTGCATCAATACAATCCAAGAAAATATTTTCTGGTGTTTGTATGCTTGTGTGGGTAAGTAACTGTGTGTGTGAGAGAGAGAATATCCATCAGAATAATTATTTCAAGAGGAGACAAAGGAAAGGAAAGAAAATGTACAAATAAACTGTTAAAAAAGCTACATGTTAACCTGTCTTATCATTATAGTTGATGAGGGCAAGGCAGATCGATTTCCCTTTGCCCCAGCAGCCAAAAGCAAGGCAGCTTCTCCCCACGCATTGCCAACACAAAGTGTAAAAATTGGTGGCTTGACATACCTATAACAGAAAATAAAGTTCCTTAGTTACAGATAATAATTATTCACATTGTTAAATAAATAAAATTCCTCCACTCGTAAGTCTGGTATTAAAGTGGAGGCTGCTCAATCTCAATGTTAGATATAGCTAAGTGTGCATAATCTCATTTTACATATTCAAAACTGCAAAAAATCTCTAAGTCATAAAAGTCCAGAAGGTAGTATGACAGCAATAAATTAGCCAAAACATACTTCTTTAGCTAAAAAATTCTACCAAAAGAATCCTGCACAAACTTACGCAGCTACCATCTTGTAACTAGTGTTAGCTCTCATTAGCAAGCAGCATTTCTTTTATTTATTTTTTTCTTTTGAAAAATATTATTTTTCTGTGAAAGGTAGTGCATTCAGCATATTTTCCAAGTTAGGTCAATTAAAATGATCGCTTACCTCATAACATCATAAATTGCAAAAGCCTCTGTCTCATATCCCAACTTTTCACCATCCTGCAAAAGAGCACAAATTTATGATATATATATATATAATAAATATGGATTAAGGACTAGAAAACCTTACACTCGTGTGAGCATATCTGATAAACAATAGGACCTATGTAGCTTGTATCTTAATGCTATAACAGCAACTTTAGAGCAAATTTAAACTTTTCATGCTAGTCAATCAGTTAGATAATGACTATTCCACCATGAGAAGTCCTTTATCAGGTGCCTACATTTTAGGGATTAGCTGTGCCTAACAATCATTAAAAGAAAAAGGAGAAAACATTGCCTAGCTCGAGGTGCCAATACAGTACAAGATTAGACTATACAGATTAAATGCATTGCTTTTAGATAATTGACCCAATATAAATTCTTCAAATGGTTTAACCACAATATCTCAATGGGACGTACAATACAGAATAGGCCACTGCTTACATATACATAGAGACTGGATGGTGTATATATGTGCAGAGCATAATAAAACATAACAATATAAATTAATTTTCTTTTTTAGTTTAGACTTATAAAAAGGAAAAATAGAAAATAAAGAAGAAGGAAATAGTTTTTATATGTGATGTTTCATCATACGGAAAGCAAGAAATAGAAAAGGATTGGGGAAAACCTTTTTATAGAATACAATAAATGCAACCTAGTTCACAAAACTCCAAAATTGGGGGGTCTGTTATGAGTAAATGCATGCAACGTTGCTAGTAAGAAGTTCTTTTTCTTGAAATGCAAAATGCATTGGCTACTTCTGAGAATTATGAATCATGTCGCTGAAAAAACAGAGTAGTGGAGCATTCTGAAGGTGTATTGATATTTTCTTATCTCATAGAACAAAGAAATAATATGAAATCACTATTGAACTTATGCTACCTTTGATTGCTAATTTTTAAACAGCTAAATTTGATAATTTCTCTCAAGATTTACTAGGAAGAATCTAGATGGGGAGAGTCAGTCCATTGGTAAAAGCTTCACTGCCAATACGTGAAGCAATTAAATAAAACTGTCCTTTGCATATCCACAATAGACATGATTTCCACTTTATGAGAGTAAAAATAATAAGAAAAAAAGGAATAAAAGATGCCAAGCATCCAACGAAGGATAGATCAGAATTATGGGTCAATCTATGTGCAAAAAGGATCCTAGCTCACACTGGTAGCATGGCTCTGCTTAGTAGGCCAGAACCCTTTTGGCTGCACTGTAAATAATATTCCATCACATAGACGAGACCAACAAAAAGAAAGGTGTTAGAGGATAAATGGAGTACAATAAATCAACACAGTTCTTTTGCTTGGGAGACATTTCCAGATCCATGTTAAGGAAATTGCATCATAAATTTAATTGGTAGATGCTTAGTTTTTCTATTAAAGGTTAAGCATTGACAATTATCAAGACAGTAGAATTAATTATATGAGTAAAATTCATGAAACGCTAACAAAAAATGTCCTTACCTTGGTTGTCCCCGTTGAGTTTATATAAAGGTAAATTGGCTTTTCCTCATCTTCATATTGAAGGTAAAGAAATTCTGCTAATATCAGTTCAGTGACAGATGGAACTAAAGACATGCCCAAATAGACAATTCGATTCTTATACAAGTACGAAGCAAGGTCAGGTGGTGGTTGCTCCCATGCACTTCCCCTTGAAAATGGAATGACCTGTTGGAGGAATAAGCACAGAAAACTACCCCAAAATAAGACAAGAAGTGCAAGATCATACAGTTACTCTGATTAAACAGTGATAACAGGTGACAGAATAATTCAATAATTAAATGTGAGTGACAAAAGACTGGGCCATCCCATCAGGAAAGCTTTGCTTGTTCATATATGTTAAAGTACATATAAAACATTGTCCCAAACAAATGTGTTTCGTATCCTAGCAAGGCACGAAAAAAGTTACATACTCCTACAAAGATGTGTAAGACTGGATAGACTCCTGGAAACCTGTAAAACTACCATTACAATATTAAATGGTTTAGATAAGACTGTGGTTTTGAGTAGATAACATTGCCATACCCTCAGGTCAATATCAATTACGGTAATCTCAAAACGGTCCCCAAAATTGTAACAGAATCTGAATCTCAATAAAGGGCCTCACTTTTCAAGTTTATGAATTAAGGACCTAAATTTGTCACTAAATTTCAATTAATTCCTTCTATCACCATTCTTCCATCCCGTCAACGCTCAACCTCTTAAAGTCAAATGGCCGAGAGTATATGTGAAAAATGAAATGTATTGTGAGGATAAAAAATATAAATTCATTCATCATTCCTGCCCAAAACTCCAACTGTTCTTGCATCAAAACAAATGGATAAAATGGGCATGTTTGATGAGTAATTTTGGGCAAGAATGATAAGGAAATTTACATTTTTATCCCAAAAATACATTTCATTTCCACATAAACCCTTAGCCATTTGACTTTTAAGATGATTTACCGTTAATGAGATGGAAAGAGGGTGACAAAAGGAGTAATTGAAACTTTGTGACAAATTGAGGCCCTTAGTTGAGATTTTGTTACAACTGAAGGAATGAGTTTGAGATTAAATCTCTAGATTAGCACAAAACGTTCATATAGAAACATAGGGACTGGGTTGCTATGGCTAAAGCTTTGGCATAACCAATGAGGAATCTTTAGACCCATATGCATTTAAAAGTTAAGAGCTACAAGATCATAATCCAAAATAAAGAAATACAATCTTTGTGAGCAGAGAACTTTTTCATAAATTCTAGTGATAGTAATAACAATGCTCCAAAATTTTACATAAATAGACATGACAAAATTGAAATTAAAGTTTGCTCACATCAAGGAATACTCGAAGGAGCCTAGAGTTAAGAATGAGAAATTTGTTAAAGATTTAATTTATTGGAAAAGACCCTGTGTTTGATGTAAGGCTGGTGAGGAATCATGAATGTGCCATATCCACAAGTTTTTCTGTGACATWGTGTAGATTCTAGACAAAGTAAGCTACCACTGTCAATTTTTCATTGTGCTGTCCTGAAGAATGTTCCATTTTCCAGGCAGCATGAAATGTCATCTTGAAGCTTAAATATCCTTGTACTAACACTGAAGTACCCTGCTCTAGGCGTGGAAATTTTTTTAACATTGTGGAAAATGAAATTTAATATGTTTCGCCATTTTTTTTCCACTTTATGTTTTTCTTTCTCGAAATTTCACCTATTTCCTTTTGATCTATTACCAATTAGTTTATTGCAAATCTAGCTTTTAGATATTAGTTAAGAATCTCATATAACAAAAATTTCACTTAGAATTTGCAAATTCATACAAAATACTGGACCTCTGAGACTCATGATCAGCATTCACATCAATTACGTAAGTAATATCTGCTACATAGATGGGTTAAAAAAAATTAAGATTCTATGAAAATGCTACTCCATGGTTAAAAATAGTAATAATCAATCAAGAAACATTCCTTTGCTTATAAGTTATAAGCAATTAATTAGACCATCCGTTAAGGGTGCATTCACTTTAATAGAGAACGAGAGAGTACCATGGTGACAACGCCGCGCTTTCCACGAAAGCCGGAAGGTTTATAAGGATTGAGTGAAGCTGGCAGGATTCTATGGCCTGAGAAGTCGGCAGACACAGAGCCGCCGACGGAAGGAGAGAAAAAGCTAGTGGATAAAGAGGCTCTCGGAGACGAGGATGAAGTCGAAGACCGTGAAGTCATAGGCGTCAATTGCGCCATCCGTGTCACTGGAAATAAGTGCGAAACCATGGTCGCCACCTCCATAGCTCAGACTTCTCGAGAGTCAGTGAAGAAAGCGTTCTTCAGGACTTGGATTACACAAGGAGGAATTTCATCCGACGACCCAAATAGAAATTGGGTGGGATGGTTCGGCCGCCCGGATCCATAGTTAACTCACCCAACTTCAAAGAGGTCCCTCTATCTGTGCGTTATACCAATTCAGCTCCCTATTTGTGAAAATGATTCGAATGGACCCTAAATTCATATAAGATATGGTATTTGAGGTCTTTTCTAAACAAAATAGCTGTAGATATTAACTATATTTTTGTATTCTTAAAAATATACTGAGTTAATAAATWTTATTTATCCCATCTTACTTATCAAAAACTTCGTTATGTATTCAAGATCATAGAGGATAAATACAATTTATATCTTCCAGCTGACCTCATCTTTCGTTCTTAATGTATTTTTTTTCAATTTTATATCATATCTATTAGATGTATATATTTAATTTTCAATTTCAATCTCGAAATTTAAAATAAGTTTCATTGAATCTTCTTAAGTGAAGTATACCAATGCTACATTTCCCTTTTTCTTCAAAAAGAGAAAAAAAAGGGAAAAAAAAGGATTATAGTGGATGAAGTTACTCACACCTTACCTTTCAACTAGTCCGAAGTATTTACATTAATGGTTTAAAGAAAGTTGGCTTTAGTTCTTTTCTTTAAAATTAAAAATTACATTAAGATATTTTATTACTTTTTCATATCTAATATTAACTTAAAAGAAATAGTTCAACTATTTCGAATAAGCAAATTGATTTTGCTCATAATTTCTAAATAAAAGTATCATAAATTTATAAAATAAGTTTTTTTTCAAAAAGAATTACTTTAGTACCTTAAAGAGAAAGCATTACTAAGAGAAGAGTAGACCCATAATAAACTTACACCTCTGCCCTTCCAAAGACACTATGGTTATTCTTGATTTTGCTTTCACCAATAGTAAATCATTTATAGACTGTCTTGCTCGTACAGGAAAGGTTTCACTTGAGACTCCAAGTATATTTTCTTTAGTATAAGATAGTATTCAATTTCATCGATATAATTCAACATTACTTTTAATTTTAAGAGGGGATGTATTCTATTTTATTTAAGGCAAGTATAATTTCATAAGCAACACTCATGTACATTTTTTTTTTTTATTTTTGTCTATCCTCCAACGTCCTACCTTGATTTAGCACAAAGAATTTAATATAGATAATTTATCACCTGATGAGACTCGTATTTTAATATGATAATGATCGAGTTAAACAATTTAGGTAGGGATGCAGCTAATGTATGTCTATTGCAGGCATGGGTGGCCCTAGACTTTATAAAAATTTTCAATCATTGGATTCAATAGTAAGATTGGACTCTGAAAAAAACTCTAAAAAAATGAAATTTTCTTACAATTCAACTTTAAGGATTTTTGGGAACAATCCTCTTAATGGATTAATGGGTACAATCCATAAATTTTAGTATAATTTAACAATTTAAATTATAGGCACAAGTTATCTAAGGGAAGTTCCCTCTTATGAGGCAAGAAACAATATGTCTGGACCCCTGGTTACTCAACTTTCAACTTTCAGTATAATTCAATTGCATGGTTTGATTGAGATTTCTTATGATTCATCAATTATTGAAGAAGGAGGAGCCATAAGCAATTCCAAACAACTTTTTTAGGGGTAGACAAAGACAAATATTTACTATTGAATTATTTTACATTTCATCTCTCTTAAAAAATTATCGCCTCATCAAACAAAAATCCTAACTCTACCACTAAGTTCAATTACATAATCTAAGTATTACTAAGTTCAAGTAGGGCTAAGCTAGTTTTTTAACACCATACCTTTACGTCCTTGATTACTCTGTCGGTATGTTTATTTCTCTCATATTTCTCTCCTACTGCTATCTCAAAGCTATGCTGATGATATCAGAGCCAAGTACTACCACTCGGTCATTATCATCACTTGGTTTTTAGCAATTGCTTCTTTCACAATGAGTCCTTGTTTTTTCTTTTCAAAGGCAGTAGTCAAAGATTACTTGTGGATGCCTAGGTTGTATGGAGAGTAATCAACTTTCTCTATCAACTTCCTACGAATTGCCTGGTTAACAGCCTTTTCAGAGGATTTGTCCGTTTCAAGTTGCAGAATCACGTGTGCATTTTGGAGCTCACAAAAATTGCTAGAGGTTCCTAATTCAAGCTCCTCGACTTACCTTGACTCACATCCGCTCCAATAGAAGCAAGGCCTACGGCTAACCTAGCAGCAATAATGAAACTTGCAGTAATGAGTGGATTCATAACAAGTTCTCTCGTACTAGAATAAGATATGATTGATGATATAATCAACCAACGAATTATAACTTAATTATTCCATTCCATCACTAGGAGAACTTCAAGTTCACCTAATAATATTAGTGAATCATCCGAACTACTTTTGAGTGAAATATGCTTTGGTTCAGATAAGATAATTCTGGCAGTTCAATGATGCATGGCTGTTCTAACTGCTCCTTGAGTTTTTGTTCTTTCATTTATGTAATAATCTACAAAAGAACAAATGCAGTTCGTAATGCTTATAATCATAGTAAATTCCATTATTTTCATATCAATGGCAAGCTAACCAAATTCAAATATATGCATATCTTCCAGACCTTCTTTGTCATTATATATTCATGTCATTGTTTTTCTTTATAACTTTACAAGTAAATAGAGGGTTCCGAGGATCAACAACAGCACTCGATGTTATCGGGGGATCATTTAAGCCTTGTTTTAATTATTGAGATGATTCTTATTCTGGTTTCCTTCAAAGTTTATATCCATATAGCTTATTTTTTTCACATTGACTTTGATATTCTGTTAATGTGATCTTGTCACAATTCTATTGGTAGTATCATACAAATGATGTGGAAAATAATTCTTAAAGACTATGATTTAATCTACTCAAGTCAATTAGAGGGAAAATTGTAGCACATTTCCTATTTTGGAACCGAGTCAATTGGAGAGAATGGTATATGTTGTGTTGCAGCTAGACAATGACGGAAGGAACCTGAGGAACAACTCATTCAAACTTCACCGACTCATTCTCATTCGGCGAAAGAGAGCTTTATGTTACTAATTTATTCAGAGATGATGCTTTAAGTTGCTAATTTCTGCATTTTGAAAAGATCAAGAGTTTATTTTCTTTAGTATCGGAATGGAACATAGATCAGCACAGGCAGCCCAAGAAATCAATGCCTTGTATGCAACACTGAAGCAGAATCCCACTTTCTTGGATGACATAGATCGGACAACTTTCATTGATATACCTCTGCATACAGCTGCTTCTGCAGGACATGAAATTATGAACTTGAAGCCTTCTTTTGGGAGGACGCTCAACACAGATGGATTTACTCCTCTCCACTTTTCTCTGCATGGTGGGCATCCGGAGACTGTGAACCGGCTCGTAAAGCATCATCCGAAGCTAATTCGTGTTCGGGGAGGGAGAGAATAACCTCCTTGCATTATGTAGCAGAAAAAATTGATGCTGATCTTCTCGCTGAGTTTCTGTTAGTTTTGGCCAACATCAATTGAGAACTTGACAATCCGCAGTGAGACTGCAGTTTTTGTTGCTGTAAACACGGGAACATCAGAGCATTGGAAGCGATGTTGGGTTGGCTTCACTGGACCAACAAAGAAGAAGTAATGAGAAAAAGAGACGAGGAAGGCAATACATTGCTGCATGAATAAAATGAATTATTCATTTATACAAATAATTAAATAAAATGAATTACTCCATCTATAACTTAAAAGGTTCTGTTTATAGGTTAGTTATCCTACATAGAGGGAGAGGGACAGGGACTTGTACAAGCATACCAATAAACAGGTTTGGGATGGGCAAAAGGAAGCAGTTAATATATTTGAAGGCAATGACTTAGACTGTGTATACATTAGTTTTGTACATATTTTTTTTTTATTTTTTACAATATAAATAATCAAATTTAATTAAGAATCAAACATTCGATGATTGATATTATTTCAATATGAATAAGAATGATATTTTTAAGATTAAATGTTATTCATTAAAGTATCAAAAGTAAGGCCTAAACTATATGATTAGAGAAAGTGCATTTTTGATAATTAATAAATTTAGAATATAATTATTTAAAACTGAAATTTATAACACTTCTTTTTTTTGAGGAAAAGATAATTATAATATTAAATATTAAGTATATATCGAACAATAAAAATGTCTTATTGGAGATTGAAACTCAATAAACGACTTCATTATCAAATTCACACTATTTTTTAATTAATAATGTACAGACCGATTAGCTTTGCTAGAAAACATAAAAAATTCCACAAATAACTTTTGTTTGATTAAGAACTAAACCCCTCGGGAGTGAGATTATAACTTAATATGTGCATTAGGTGCTCAATTGTCAAAATTAAATGATAAGATAATTAATAGACACAATTGGCCCTTCACGGGGGTAGAATAAATTAACCCAATAAACCATACTTTTTAAAAAAAAAAAAATTCAAATAACTAATAGTCCCAGCAGGAACTCGAAAGCCAACTATAAAACTTCCCATTTCTGCGGCTAAGGATATCCCCAAAAATCACCATGTGCTGAACTCTCGCTTCCCTCTACATTTTCCTTCATCGATCACCACCACCACCAAGAATTATGACTATGGCCTTATTCTCGTCTCCTTCTTCAACCCATCTACCTTCTTTCTCTCCGTCACGCTCCAACGGAAAACCTCAATTAGCTCTGATGCCTTATCTTTCACTCAGACCCAAAAGACAGCGCTTTCTGTTGGTTGCTGCAAGGGCCACGGATAATGGGTCTGGTGTAAGTCTTACTATGGAGGAAGATAAACCTATTGCTGAAGAGAACGTTCCTGAAGCTCCGGTGAAGAGCGAGGAACCGAAGGAAGTGGCTTTGGAATCCAATGGGTCTCCGCCACCGCCGGCCGCTGACCCAGCTCCGGCGTCGGAGCTGGTAAAAAAATTTGAAGACCCCAGATGGATTAATGGGACTTGGGACTTGAAGCAGTTTCAGAAAGATGGAAAGACCAACTGGGATGCTGTGATTGATGCTGGTGAGTCTATCTCTTAGTGTGTGCGCGGATGAGTATGCATGGGTGCTTAGCTGATGGTAATTGTGTTAGTTTCTCTAACTTCCTTTATTGCTTCGTTTTAGGCTCTTTTACGCTACATATGTTCAATTCTTTGACATATCTGTTCTAAATTTGTACTCTGAAAACGGAAAGTAGGAGCTTAAAGCGATTTGGGGCCGGGGAAGCTCTTCTTGGTTGCTGAAGATATATGCCTTGGAATGTTAAAAAAGGATTAAAAATCTGAAGGGAAATTGAAAACAGCTTTTCAATCGCTAACTGCAGCCAAAATATGTTGCTGTTATGTTTTCTTGCTAAATGCTTCCTGYGGGTTACTAAAACTGAAATCATAATATATACACAGTCATGTGAGTTAGTTTGAATTATGCCACTGTATTAGCTGAACTCGACTGAGCGTTCCTTCTTATGGGAAGAATGCAAGATTAGGACAAAGTTTCTGTCTTGCCAGGATTATTGCGCTTTTCTGCTGGATCTAGAATAGCTAAAGTTTGCTGCGTGATTGGTGAAGATATCTAATGATTTGAAGTCGAGATTTCTCTTATCGTGTTTGTTTAAAAATCTCTCTGCAGAGATTGTTAACATTGTTGTTTACATTATTCAATTCAATTTCCCTGGATAAAGGATTATTTTCTTATTGATAGGTTAATTTATGGTTGATTCACAGGCTAGATTGAATAATGAAGAACTTAAGAGTGCTTGAATACTCAATTCTTGTAAGAAGATTCATCATTGATTGGGAGAGTCGGTAACGTGGTTGTAGCAGTGTGGTGCTCTCTATCTTAACTTATCAAAGGATGTAAATTACTCTCAGCATCCTCTTTATTTATATATCGATTATTGATCAGATAGTAAATTTTAAGTTTTACAAGACAAAGATGTAGATTCCCCAACTTAAAAAGTATTTAGGACAGTTTCTGTTTCAAGTTCATATAGTGTTATTTGATCTATGGCATTCACCTGCTTAACAGTAGCAAAACTCAGCAAGGTTGTAATTGAAATTTTAGACTGTTCCTGTTGCTGCATTTGGAAATGCTTCTGCAAATCCAACAGCAAACACCATTGAAAAATGGATTATTTGGTAAAAAATACTTGGCATATCTTGTTATAGGCCAAGACCAATTTTTGATGATTTCTCAGACTATATCAAGTTCTGTGTCATGTTACTTCTTCCTGACCAGAGCAATGGAGTAACTACATTGCATCTTTCTTTGGTCTTTAATCTTTCTTTCATTCGTTTCTTAATTTTGAAAGAGACCTACAATCATTTGGCTCACCTATTATAGCAGAAGATCAAGTTAATCAATGTGAATATGGAAGTCTTACATCGATTATCTCTATTCTTTAAATACACATGATACCTGTTACTGAATTAACTTTGGACAGTACTTGGCTGAATGTTAACAGAGGCTAGGAGAAGAAAATGGCTGGAAGATAATCCAGAATCATCAAGTAACGAAGAGCCTGTGCTTTTTGACACCTCCATCGTTCCTTGGTGGCCATGGATTAAGAGATACCATCTTCCTGAAGCAGAACTGCTCAATGGTCTGCTGAGACAAATTTTTGCTTCTATTTCATACATTCTCAAATCAAGAAAATTTAGATTTGTTAATAGAGCTGATAATTAATGTTGCTACCTGAATTCATGCAGGACGTGCTGCAATGATTGGTTTCTTTATGGCTTACTTTGTGGATAGTTTGACTGGGGTTGGTCTTGTTGATCAAATGAGCAACTTCTTTTGCAAAACATTGCTATTCATATCTGTAGTTGGCGTGCTCTTGATCCGAAAGAATGAAGATATAGAAACTCTGAAAAAGTTATTCGAGGAATCAACATTCTATGACAAGCAGTGGCAAGCAACTTGGCAAGACGAGAAAACAAGCAGTTCTAACAAAGATCTGTAATATTTTGATACTCATCATCTTTCAACCTCATTCTTGTATTAGCGAGCTTCTCTTTCTCTGTGGTAATGGAGGGCCATGACATGAAATTCTGCTCTCCATTTTGTTTTAGGTATTCTGTAGCAGCTTATATGCTTTCATCTTCCAAGAAAACAAACTTGAGATCTGTGTTATTGCTTTAGATTGCAATCCTTGTTTATTCTTCAGTTCCTTTCACATCAACCACCGGTTTCAGTCAATCTATCGGGTTGTCTTAGATATATATGTATCTAGTGCAGTGGCATCCAGGCTTTCTCTTATTACTGGAGTTTCCAGATATATGTTCAAACTTAAATCTTAGGACAAATAAGCATTCTCATCCAACTATCGCTCCCCATTGCTTTCAAATGCTGAGTACAAGAATCATCCTTTTTCAGCTTATATATCAAGTGTGAAACTGAGTCCCTCGAAAGAAAGAGCAGAACAGAGAACTGTAAAATTAGTAGCCGGGGATGTTTCTCTGGATTCAATTCAAGAGCCTGCAAGAAGGTAAATGATAAAATTTTGTAGGACCTAAACCAAGTGAAGCATATCCTAATTTGGCCATCTTGCTCAATTTACTTCCTTTACYCAACAATTATTAACTATTCATTTTTAAATACTCTTTACTCATTGTTTACAAAATTAAGTTGGTAAATACCATTAATTGGTGTTAACGTATATTCATTTATTTTATTTTTTACTTTAAAATTTAAAAATGATATTTTCAACGTTTCAAAATTAATCAATATGTGCTCTTTTATCAATGAAAATTCATTTTCAAGGACATTTTGATCAGTTAATATTTTCTAAAATAAAAATTTCCATTTTTCCTTTTATTTTCTTTCTTCCGTTAACGCAACCAGAATCATTAGCTGGCCTTGCTGTTACATAGTGAAACAATGACATTTGGAATTACCTATGTTTCAAAAGCACATTAATATCTAAAAGAGTAATACTCCCTCAGTCAAGAACTGAGTGCACCATTTTAACTTATAGAGATTGAACGAATTGGTCGTTCATTTTTTTTTTTTTTTTTTAATTATCGAGTTCTGTTCGTTGTTTACCATATCCTTGAAAAGATAGTAATCTTTTATCATTTCATTGTTCACTTGATATTTAATCAGTTTTTACATATTATTATCAAGTTTGGATTTCGTGTTTGGAAGAATAGGTAAGTAATCGTATCTATTCGGTTTCCATCTCTGCCATGTTTCTCTCGGCCTGCATAGTTTCCCATATAAACCAGCTCTTCCGGCTAAACTATCTCCATCATCACCAAGCCCCATCCCCCATCAACAACCAACCCTGCCAACCAGAGAATGGTAAGCTACGATCATGATGGTCTTTTTCTTTTCTTGATAATACATCTGATTTTTAGAACTTCAATTTTACTCTGTAGGCCAGAGGAAAGGGTGTTTGGTTGGCAGTTTATGTAGAGAGGCCAAGGAGGAGGTCAATATCAAGAAACAAACTGCAGCACCATCACCACCACCTTCATCACCACCACCACCTTTATGTTCACCGGGCTAGACAACTTGCTGGTAATGGCGGAGGGTACAATAGGAAAGCTCAGCTTCTTGAGTATTCAAGACAGCTTAGAGAATCAGCTCGATCGCAGGCATCTTCACCTTTATTACATCCAAAGCCAGCTTCTCATCATCGGCCTATGGCTCAGGTGCCACATGGCTCTTTGTCTGTCAACTGCCATTTTTCCTGCAAACATCGAATGGCCGGCGTAATTCTAGTACTAACCGTGGCTGACATATATTTCTTGATAGATTGTTCCTGCGATAAGAAAACCTAAACTTGTCTCGCATCCAGCTTGTTTGGACTGGAAATTGCTGATACCAAGCTTTCTGAGATCAATGATCATGGCCCAGAACAAGAAAGAGAAGAAGAAGAAAAGAAAAATAAACAATCAATCCACTGCCACAAAGATGAAAACCATCATGAGAAAATTTCAGGTACGATTGATGCTTGATGCAAAACCCGGCTTTTACTCATTGGTTGCTCGAATTTGCAGGAAGAATTAACATGTGAGGAAACTCACGTACTTCACAGGCGCTGTTCTCAAATTGACTGAATTTACTACACATAAAATTATGTTACTGCGTGGTGTTTCAAAATATTAAAACGTTCCTCTAAAATTAATGTATTCGGAGAAGAGAAAATAACAATGTTCTGCAAATACTAGGTTCGGAGTCGAATCATTTGTCAGTTTCAGGTGGACAAGAACAAAGGGTTTCTCTCCAAGATGTTTGCATCACTTGGGAGACATCGTTAAAGAGATTCACCGTGCTATTGTTGTTTTTTGCATCAATTGGAAGAGCTCCCGGAAGCGGAAGAAAGGTAAAATTAGCCTATTCTTGTTTCTTCTTAATTGTCCGTTTTATGATGTCTATTCACGTCCCTCTCCATAGAGGTGGTCCATTTTTCTCTTTTCTATTTTCAGGGAGATTTGTTCTGTACAGAAAAATATATCAGTATAATATTTTCATTTTGATAAATAAGACCCTTTTTAGGGGTTCAAATGGCATTGCAATATTATTACTTACTTGTGTTAGGGGTTATATTTTTGTTGGGGTTTTATCCACACAAAGTCATACAAAGACAATTACAGCAAACTAAACCCCCATTTGTCGAAATATGTTAGGAGCTTACATACTTAGAAAATCACAAGAGAAATAAAAGGATATAATAATTCAGAGAGAAACGCAAATTTTACCTCGCGAAAAACTTTTTCAATGTGTAGAGGAAAAAAAAAATCACGACATCTTTAGGTCCATCACCAACATTCACTATCGCCAATAAAAMGTATTACAGCCAAGGTTCAATAGGGCTACATCAACCTATAATCTCAAGAGAGCAATCACAACAAAGTACAATAGAYATGGAGAAAAGAAAAGTTGAGATTTCACCCAAAAACAGCCTCCGATTGCACATATGATAATTGAAAATCTGACCGTCAAGGTCAATCTCCATTGTCCAAAATGAGATATGAGATGTCTTTTTAGACCAGTTAAATTTTTATCAAAATCATCCACAAATGTCCACCGATCGACAGTTTTAAGATCATAACCGAGCTGTTCAGAAAAGTGGTAAAAATCTTCTCTCTTTTTCTCTCTTCTTTGTATAGAATCTTCTCACACGCTCTTGTCACTCTTTCGTACCAATACTGAATATAATTCTTTATATATATAGTGGAGAATGGACATTTGTTAAGACCCCTCAAAGTGTGTCTTTTTCCACATAGGAGGGAAGTCCAAAAACTCAACAACTTGAAGCTCCTGAGAAGAACATATCAAGAGGTCGTCACACCCCTTACATTAGGAGGCAGGAGCTGTTTCGCTAGAAAACTAGGGCACTTGTTGAGAATCACCCTTTCACAAGAAAGACCTACACCAGACTCACATGGAATATCAGCACTAAAATTTGCTTCGTGCAGGACACGCGAAACTGAGCCAATCCGATCTCTCCTAAACAAGATAACATCTTGGAAGTAAAACCAGTTGATAATCCTATAGAACTAACTACACACACATACAGGAATTCTAATAATATGTTTGTTTTCTGTTTCCATGAATTTCATTCAGATACTGTAATTGAGGAATAGAGAGATAAGTAAAATGTCAAAGGAGAAAAAGGCGACTTCAATTCATTGGGGGAAAGGAGAAAAAGGCCTAATAAAAAAAGACCTACGCATTGAGTATAGTCTAGTTCAGAGTCCAACCCATTAGACCTTTTATGTAACTAAAGTGTTTTTGTAAATTAATTATTTTTTAGTTGTCTTAATATATAGGCATTAGKATTGTGCTGTACAATTACTTTGAAAGAATAAGAAATCTTTCCAATTAGCTTGTATTGGTTTCTGTGTTCTCTGTTGTGTTAGTGTTCTTGTCTTCAGCAAATAATCTTTAATTTTCTTCAATTTTCACATGGTATCAGAGCAAATTGCTTGTTTGATTTTTGTTCAACTCTTTCTTTGGCAACTCCACATTATAGAATTGTCCAGTTTTGATAAGTTCATCACTGCAATCATGAGTTCAGAGAATTTACCAATTTCTAGCCCTTACTTTTTGCATCCGAATGAAAGTCCCTAGATTTTGGTGCAACCGCCTCTCACGGCTAAGAATTTCCACACTTGGTTTCGAGTTATGTTGTATGCCTCTTATTTCAAAGAACAAGTTAGATTTTGTTGATGGATCAATATTAGCACCTGCAAAGGAGGACCGTATACTTGGATAATGGGAGCACTGTAATACCATGGTTCTCTCCGGGCTGATCAATTTGGTCTCACCTGCTATGATCATGCAGAGTGTTTTATGGCTTAACACTGCTACAGAAGTATGGGTGGATTTGAATAAACGATTTTCACAAGAAGATTATTTCAAATTATTTTTGAAGAAATTAGTACTTTAAAGCAGAGTCATTTGTCTGTCAATGATTACTATAATGCTTTAAGATTCTTTGGTATGAAATTTTGAATGTATGACCTATGCCTAATTGTGTTTGTGATCCACAATATAGATGTGGAGTTGTGAGTTCAATTAGAAAAAATATGGCTACTGACCAAGTTATTCGGTCTTTAAAAGATTAAATGACACTCTCTCCAATTTGAAATATTCTATGTTGGCATCCTCTGTCTACTCTTAATACAGTATTTCCTAGGCTATTAAACAAGAACGAAAGATGAGTCATCGAGGTTGAATGCCATATGTAAATGAATTTCATCAGCTCACTACTAGCAATAACATGCTTCTGGTTTTCAGCCGATTAATGCAACATTTGTAGGTCATTTTAATGGTAATTGGCCAATGTTCAGTTCTAACGGAGAAAAGAAGCCTTTGAAGTATACATCATGTGGTTATTTAGGACATACTGTTGAAAAGTGTTACAAGAAACATGGATTCCCCCCCATGGTTACGAGCATTGGAATAAATTTAATGCTTTTGCTAATCAAGTTGTGTTGAACATTCCAATATTGATGATTCACTTAGTTCTTGAACTTTGATGTGTCCAATTGGCATCCAATTGGCATTACTCCAATATAGTACAACTAGCTGGTGACTCTTTTGTAACAATGCCAACCTATATAGTCTACTTCTAGTTCTTTGGCTAATGTTGTTACATCAAATGCTGATTCTCTGGCAAATTAAGCAACGATTGCAGGCGCAATTTGAGGCTCATGACTCTGAATGTAAGTCTCTAGGTACTAATTCAAGGCTTTGGATCATTGGTTCATGCGTGTATGATCATATTGCATGTTCTCTATCTTTGTTTGCTTCATTTTGTATAGTTTTTGGAGTTTCTATTTGTAAGAACATGATTTATCCATGATCACATATAAGTATTTCTGATTTTGCACACAACTAAAACATGCGTCAAAACACTCAAGTATGATTTATATGAACGATAAATTTTTATAGAAAAATATATGAAAATATCTTTTGAGTGATTTAGGGAATATTCAATATGCAAATAAAATTGTTTCTAGTTTATGATATGATATGTTTCCTAATTCATCATATATTCCTTGAGATAAATATTAGTAAGTCTCGAAGTAAAATTAGGACTCCTAATTAAACTCAAAATAGGAAATCCTAAGTGTGATTATTTAATCCACTAAAGATGTTAACGTTATTCATGCTTTTTGATATGCTAACTTGAGTTTTCTACAAAAGCAAAAAGTGCATTCTTTTTGTGTGAGTAAATTTTTAGAAAAATTACTCAACTATTCATTATCTTTTATTATACTTGGAACACATTTTTCCAAATTGGTTGATTGTAAATCTTTATTGACAAACCATCTCTTGGAGAATTGCAAGAGGAACACTAAAAGAATTTCCAGCAAGAAGTCTCGATCAATATCAAGCATCAATATTGGCGAATTCTCAACAAATCTATAAGGCTACAATATTCAAAAAAGAAGGGAGTATCTTTATTTGTTCTAGTGGATGTGTTTCAATGTCGGGACTTGGTATCATGGATGTAGGCCTTTCATGTCGAACCATGTAATTATTGTGTTCCTTAATTAGATTTGTTTGGAGTGTCGTTGATTGTAATTAATAAGATTGAGTAAAGCTAATTAAGGTGGTAATAATCAATCTACCAAGAATAATCAACACTACAAGTGGTACCAGAGCAGGATTCTAATATATTTTCAGAATTAGATCCGTTTATAGGTTGATTACATTATTAAGATTGATTATTTTGTGATCTTTATTGATCTATTCTGGATTTTCATGATTGTGCGTACAACTAGTTTGATTGTCTACACACTAGAACACGTTATTAATTTTATCTACTTACTCTTTGATATGAATGATTTTCGTATTTTTTTGTGAAGGTGGATTTGCTCATAGACCACCATTACTTGAGGAAAATAAATATTCTATGTGGAATGCTAGAATGAGGGTGTTCTTAAAGGCTATTGATGAAGGGATTTGGGTGTCCAAAGGTAATGGTTATAGTCCACCTCTAGTTACTAATGATACAAAAATCATACTGAAATCTGTTGAGGAATGGACTAGTGTTGAGCTTAAAAAGGTTAACTAGAATTCAAAAGCTATCCATGCCATCTTTAATGTTGTTTCTTTAAATCAAATGAAAGTTATTACAAAGTCTTATTGCTAAAGATACTTGGGATAAGCTAGAAGCAAAAAATGAAGGAAATCAACAAGTCAAAAAATTTAACCTAAGGAGTCTTACYATAGAATTCAAAAACATGGCCATGTATTATGATGAGTGCATATATGATTGTCACGATAAACTATATGAGCTTGCAAATGAATGTTATGCACTTGGTGAAAACCATTCTAATGCAAAACTTGTTAGGAAAGTATTATGTTCACTTCCTAAGAAATTCAAATCTGAAGTCACCTCTATTAAAGAGTGCGCGAATATTGATGAGTTGGATCGCAATGAACTAATTGGATCACTCCAAACTTATGAGTAAAATTTCGAAAGGTGGAACAAGGAGAAACATACCAAAAGTTCTGAAGCTATTGCTCTAACTCATACACAAAATTAGGATGTCTAAAGTAAGTTCTCCAGAAGAAAGACAAGAAAGGATTACCTTCCAAACAAAGGTTACAAAAAGGGAAAAGGGCTCCAGTGGAATAAATGTGAAGGGTATGGACATATTCAAACAGAATGTTCCAATAATCTCAAGAACAAGGCTCGTGCTATGACTACTTCATGGAGTTACAATGATGAAGCAGTTCAAGAAGAAAATGAGAGTGAGCACAATTACCTTGTTTTTGTTGTGCTAGATTCGAACAAAGATGAAGGAGAATCCAACCTTCATGATGAAGAAGTGCAATTTGATTTGGATGTTGAAGATTTTCAAGCCACTTATGAGGACATGTACAACAAGTGGATAATCACTATGAAATAGATTAGATTCACTGAGATGAATAATTTCCAACTTGTGAAAGACAATCGAAATTTGACCCAAAAAAATTAAAGATACTTGAAAGGAAGCTAGAGATTCTCAAACAAAGTTAACTCAAATAATGAAAGAATTGAACCGTGCAAACTCCATTTCTAAACATTSAAGATGAGTTCTACCAAACTTGATCAAGCTCTTCACATGGGTAAAGATATTGGAGACGAATCTGGAATTGATTTCCAAAATGTCTGCATAATGGTCGAGAGTTTGCCAACAATTGTCAAACAAGCAAAACATATTCCAAAATTTCGAATTTTAGATGGTTCAATATTAAGCTAATTAATTGACTCAACGAGTGCTAAATGGAAGACAAAATTTGTTCTTTTGAAATGATAAAAGTGTTCTCGGAGAAAGGGGCACTGTTTTGTAAATGATGAGAGGGGCATATCAGATTTATCATTTTTCAACGCATATTTTATTTTTTAGTGCCCATTGAATCAATTGATACACAAACTTAAATCAAAAAGTATTTTCCTATGTAATACTTGCTTCGTTTTTTTTCTTCTAAATATTTATCATTTTATAAAACAATAAAGTATTTATTATACTTTTATCAATTTTATATTCATTATTGACTATCACTAATTTCAACAAAAAAAAGTTTTCTCCAACATAAGAATTTGGCTCATTATCAATAAAACTTGGCATGATGCATATATAGTTTAAGGTAAATTAGTTAAAGTTTAAAATTGTGACATTATATAAATTCATTTATGAAGGGTAAGGAGTAATTTAGTCATTCAATTATGTGATTTAGTCTTTTAGGAAGTTTATCAATCTATGTGACACAAGCCCGGACGAGCGATAAAAGAAGAGGAGATGGTATATGTTTTGATTGATTAATTAAAATATACTATATACATTTGACCTTTTATTGTGGTGGAAAACATTTGGCTACGTACGAAGTTTACATTTGTTGGACAAGTCTACCTGTATAGGATTAAGCACTTTGGCTTAAGGGAACCAAGTGGACGGCTAAAATAGATAGTCACCAACCCAGTACCGAAAGACATTTTTTCACACTGTAATTTACTCATGCCTATATGTTTTAGAGTGAAAATTTGTAACAAAACCGGCTCTGTTGTGTCAATCTCCGGACATGAATCATCAAATCTTTGTTCTCAACTCCAATCAGGCAAACAAAACCTGGATTCCATTGTCTCTAGTGGAAGTGAAGAGGTGGCAATTATTCCACTGGAAACTCTCCACTCCACTTCAACTATAAATACCTGATTCACATAGCCCAGCTATTCATCCTACAATTTCCCGCCTCATCTCTTCTTCATCGTTTCCTTTTCTTCTCTATTTTACAGGGATAAAAAATCCTCTACACATGGCTTTGACTATCAAACTCTACTGCTCTTTTATGTCCTTCATGCTACTGCTGCCTACGTTGTGCTTTGCTGATGATGCCTATGTTTCCACTAGAGCAACTTATTKTGGCAGCCCTGGTTGCCTCGGGACTCCAAGTATGTCTATTGCTTCCTCCCACCCACTTACACCACCCCCTCCCCCATGTGTGCTTTCTTATTTGATCGTCATTTATATGCTGAATCAGCTGGAGCTTGCGGATATGGAGAATATGGAAGAACTGTTAACAATGGTGAAGTAAGCGGTGTCTCGGCACTTTACCGAAATGGAAGTGGCTGTGGTGCTTGCTATCAAGTAAATATGCCCCCGATTCCCGTTTCTATCCACACATTTTGAACACATCTTTTAGCGTTCCAAATATTGTGTGAAAAAAAGAGCACGTTTATGCATGTCTGAAACCGTTACCTATACCGTTCAGTTCTCTTAGTTACTACTCACTTAAAATTCCAGGTAAGGTGCAAGTACGCAGAACATTGCACTGAAGAGGGGACAACGGTAGTGGTGACCGACTACGGGGAAGGGCACAAAACCGACTTCGTTCTCAGTGTCCGCGCCTACGCAAAAATGGCTCGTCCAGGTATGGCTGCAGTGCTCTTTGCAGCCGGTGTTATCGACGTTGAATACAAAAGAGTTCCTTGCAGGTATCAGGGAAATCTCATGGTTAAGGTGCATGAGCATAGCAAGTACCCTGATTATATTGCAATAGTAGTCTTGAACCAAGGTGGCATCTATGACATCACAGCAGTCGAAGTCTATGAGGTAAGAATACGCTCACAAACACTGGAAAATTATATTTTGGAACTACGATGACAGTGCATGCAAAATAAGTCTGATGGATGTGGACTTTTCAAACACAGGCATCGTGCAAGCAATGGAAGGCTATGAGAAAGGCATATGGTGCAGTATGGGACATGGCTAACCCACCCAGGGGATCACTGGCCTTCAGGTTCCAAGTGAGTGGCAGTGCAGGAGTGCAGTGGGTGCAGCCAAACAGCGTGCTTCCAAGCGAATGGAAGGTTGGGGTTGCTTATGATACTTCAGTGCAGCTTTCTTGAATTAGTACTTCTTCAGTACAACTTGATCAGTAATGTAATAAGAAGATAATTGCAGCTTATCAATTTGCTTCCTCCTAGTCACTCCAATAAAATTATGTAATAGTGAGTTTAGTGTGGTTATCAGCAAATGCTTCTAGTATATGTACCTTTCCCTAAATAGGAGAATACTTTCTGAGTTCATAAAGTTTTACTTGCCAGAGATGACTACTGTTTTATTCCCATTTTTCGTCTGAGACGGAAATGATTAATACATACAATGAGGGTCCGAACTTGTGTCAAGTGATTAAATGGAAAGAATGGCATGCTATGTTCTTGGAGATTGTCGTTTCTAAACATCCACAAAACGAGTTCTTTAACCTTGATTAAGATGATAGTCACTCCAACCAGTCAGAGTTCTACATTGTTCTAGTGGACTGTTGAAGTCGACTTGAAAGCTTTGCTCCTTGCACTAATCTGCATGTTCTCTTCCCTAACCATGATCAATCTTGGCTTATCTTTCCACATCCGACCAAGCGGTACGGCTATGATAACAGTGGTGCCAAATTATTCCGCTAATGTGCATTTGGAGTTTACATACTCTTGCCCCTGCCCCTAGAAGTCCACTGCATTAATGTCCATATGGAGTTTACATTCTGGAGTTTAATGCCGCACGGGGATGGATCAGAGGGCACCTAAATCTAACAGAAGAACTCAGTTGAAGCATGCAACTGTAAAGCGAGGATCATCGTCAGCACAGACATCCAGCTACCATAAACGCTAATGCGTTGATGCGGCCATAGTAGCCTACTACTTTAATATACATCCAGAATGTAAACAGGTTAAGTGCTACTACTTCAACTAGGAAGCAGAGATTATCGTCGGCACTCACCAGCAAATGGAGATTCAGTGAGGGAATTTTGAAGCATCAGACACCTACTTGTCAAAATAAAACAATCACGTGTGATGAAATTTGAAACTTGTTGATAGTCCTAGCATGTAAAAAGGAGGATGCATCAAGGATTTTACAAGTAGAGTAAGTTAGATCTCTGTATGTGTTTCATCAAGGAAAAAATGATATTCTAACCGAGGAACAAGAAACCCTTTTTGAACTTGTCAAACACATTAGTCATCCCCTCCAAAAACAATACCTAGATAAACTCCTCTTCACCCTTTCCGACAAGAAGCGGCCAAAGTCTTCAGTTCTTCCAAATACTTAATATATATATGAATCAGAAGCAGCTACTAAGATCTTGGTAAGAGTTTAGTTAGTATAAATCATAAACCTGATATTACAGAAACCATCTTCGGGCAGTATTATTTACCTGTCAACATCCAACAAGCATGATGTAGATTACCACATTTTGTAACTACTGTTGGATCTCATGATCCTCCCTTCTAAATAAACTTGGCAGGATGAAAGATTGTTACCATTTCCCAAATAGAGCAAAATGACCAGAAAAATAAGTTAGAAACAACATTTCTTGTATCAGGGGAAAATTGCTTATCATGTGCACAAGTACATGTTGATCAGCTTATAAAGAGCAAATTACTAAGGCAGAAGGTATCCGTAGATATTGAACATCTCCATGAACAATTAAATTTATCTAGTACATCCTACCAGTACACTCTGAAGAACCACAATAGCAGCTCTTCATCTTGATATTTCCATTGGAATCGCGAACCTGGTCCAGAGAATAGTTGTAATGGTASGTAAGCTCCTTCAAGGCAGGAATGTTTTCGGCAGCAAATAGCATTATGTGTGGTATTCTTTTGTCATCATGATCGTAGAGAACATTCTGTGCATAAAGGTTCGGTGAACAACTATGATTGATAAATCTTCCAACATTTCCATAGTATGCCGCATCAATGGTGTAGCCAACCTCTTCCACAGGCTCAGCTGAATTCCCTTGTCCATCAGGGTTGAAGGAGCAGTCATTGTAGTTCTGTCCAATGTCAAACAAATATTCATCATTTGTTCTTTGTTCAGCTTCCTTGTCCTCAAGAAGTTCTCCAACATACTCACATATGAAGGTTCCTGAAGGAATAGAAGTTAAGGATCTCACACCCCACCCTCTCGTCTCAGTCTTAAAGATCTCAAGTGGAAGTTTGATACCATGCTGGCTGACTCTGTTGTAGCAAGAAGGAGGGCATTTGCAAGAAGGACCACATTCATACACAAGAGCTTTTGCTTCCACAATAGCACCATTACGATTGTATGGTATCTCCCCTCCATTTTTCAGTGCACAATAACACTTTGCAGAATCAGAGCATCTACCAGTACAATCACAACCTTGAGGAGGAAGTAGATGGTACCAATGAGCATATATCATCTTTGTAATGTAACTGAATGATGGAGGTATATCATTGTTAACTGTGTTAACAGCACATATACGAATTGATTCTTCTCCTCCGGCTATGTCATCAACACAAACCCCAAGCCTCACTTTTGATTTCTTTGACTTCTTTAGTTCTTTCCAGGCAAGCTCTGGTTGCCCAGGAATTCTCTTCAATTTAAACATAAATACTTTCTTACCGTGCTTTGCTTGTTCCTGCCAGTAGTTCTCCACCGTGTACAGGCCATCATACACATATGTAGTTACGATCTTACTCCTCGAATCCAAGGAATCAGAAGTTTTAGTCTCCTTATATCCATGAATCACCCGCACAGGATTCTTGGCTGATATGCTATTCCTTAATGCCAAGTTACCTCTTTCAAGCTTCTGGTCTTCCGGCTCCTTATCTTTGCCGATTACATTTCCACCTTGCCCACAATACACCAAGGAATCTGCATCCTCTATATCATCAGCATATGCTCCTGAAGCAACAACACTAATTGCAACCAGCATTCCATTTTGCTTCATAAAATCTATACCAGCCTGGTAAAGTCGATGAACCCCAACCATAGCTAGCTCAACCCTATACTGGAACTCATCACCTACTTCAACTCCTGGAACTGCTCCCAAAAATTTCTTCCCTGCTACATCTTTTCCTTTATTTTTCATTATCTTTGCTGCTTCAAGATCAATCCTTTTGCATTCTGGCCTCATTTTTGCTTCTTCTCCTTGCAAGAGCTTTCTGCAAATAGTTTGAAATAAACGAAGTGTTTCTCTGACTTTGTTACGGGCATCACCACTGCTGGAATTGGGACCATAAGGAGGCAATGTAACTTCAACATCACGATTACAACCAGAAGACAAATCTTGAGATAGCCCCCTGTATTCTCTACATTGTCCCTCATCCATCACAACAGGTAGGCCTGGAGTGACATCTGCATCCTCGTGTGCAGAACCCATCTTTAGAGGTGGTCCTTTTGACAAATCTGCTTTAATAGAAGTTTTCTTAGCAACAGCTTTGGACTTCTGGCGCCAGGATTGATTGTGGGTGCCACTACCTCCAGCCTTAACAGCATCTGGACTTGCGGCCACTTTACCCTGCCTCCATGGACAATGTGGTGCAGCCATCAGAGCATTCACAATCACAAGTTCTTCATTATGTCCTGAAGTAAAGCCATCATTCGAGATCCTTCTCTCAACAGCTCCAACAGGTTCATAAAGAACAATCTCCTTCCCTGCAGAACCTTTGCCTTCATCAGAAACATCAAGTCTAACAGCATTAGATATTCTATTCGGTGGAGACATAGCCCCTCTTCCCTCAGAACCACTGTCTTCAATGTTTCTGTTTTTTTCTTCGCCACCAGCAACCATGCCTTGTTCTAAAAGATAAGCTTCCACAGTATCCACATGAGAGGTCTCCAAAGCACTTCTCTTTGTCGTTTTTAGATCCAAAGCATCCTTAGACATCTCCAACTCCTCATTTTCCACAAAACCCGTTTTAATCCCAATCAAACTCTTGTCTCCAGAACTGATTTTCAGGCACTGTGCCTTGGCTAGTGGAGAAGCATTTTTTCCACAATATGGAGGAAAGTCACGGGTAGCAGAAACTCTTCTTCTGCGAAATTTATCATTTGGACTTGGAACACCCTCATCTTTAACCAGAACCTCCCTATCAACCACAAGACCAGTTTCACTCGAAGGTTTGACAACTTCATACACATGCTTTACTATAGCCAAAGATTCCACCTTATCCAACTGCTTCACCAAAGCCTGAGCCTCCTTTACATTCAGCTCCTTTGAGAGCTCGAAGCTTTTTCTGTCCAAGTCTTTTGGAAACTCAATATCCATGGGTTTGACATCTAATACCATTTCGTCAACTTGATTACCCTTTGCATCTGCAACCACAGCATCAACTTGCCCCACCAAATCATCCAACAATATATCATCCTCCCTCCCAACTGGACTTCCCAAGACTATATCAGATTGAACATCTTGCTCAGCAGAAGTTTCTACGCCATCATCTTTATCAACCACAGGTATTCCAGTTTCATTAGTTTCTGTTGCAGGACATAACTGAGTTGCAATCTCAGTTCCTCCACGAGCCTCAATAGCCACAGCCACAGAGTCCAAATGCGGCACTACCATGTTTCCAGTAGAATCCACCTTAACTGGACTTATCATGACTTCACAAGACTGAGTTTCACCTCCAGGTTCACAGCTAGCACAATTACCCCCTACAGCAGGAGCAAGAAGGTGACCAACTGCAAACACAGCATTTTGCTGTGGTTCTGGAACGACTTCTTGTGCATTTTGTCCACACCCTCGAGGAAAATCCCGAACAGCTGATATTTTCCGGGGCTTGTAATTTGGTATACTTCCCACGCTTGAACAGTGATAGCCATTTTCAAGGGTTCGTTTGTTTGGATTTCCATCAGATAATCCAGCATTCAACAAAGACACCATTTTCAATCAGATAAAAGACCAAACCACAGTTCCACTGTCCAAGAAAAAATATGATGTTAGTGAAAGTGGAAAACAAATTCAAAATTAGGGATAACTAATACAAGTATTAACAAAAAAAAAAAAAAATTAAACAAAAAGCAAAACTGACCAAAAGTTTAAAGCTTAAGTTAACAAAACCGTGGCTCAATTCCAAGCAAATACATCAAATTGAATGACCGCTGAGAAATAATTTTTCAATTGCTTTGCCGAGAAAACCCATGAAATATCACATAAGAAGAAAAGGACAAGCATTCAGTCTCCCAAAAAAAAAGAAAAAAAAAAAAAAGGTACTGCAGTTCACATAGCCGGAGAGAATAACAAATGCAATAAAATTTCCGTCTCAAAGCAAAATGAGCATCAAATTAGGCCTACATTTGCATGCAAGAGCTAGAAAATGACACGAAAATTTAAAATTAAAAAAAGAAAAAGAAGAACCAAACAAAACCTCCAAAGAACGATGATTTTAACAGTAAATTCGAACTCGCAAAGATATTTCCACCTTCTAATTAGTGAAACAAACTGCAAGAGGAAAAAAGCAACGAGATGACGTCATAAAAACAATAAATTGATCACGAACAGAATCACCGAATAAAATGATTACGGAGAAATGATGACAGATTAGGGCATGCATGCAACAATTATCCAAAAAATAATCAAAAGAAGAGCAAACAACAATTGAAGATTACCAGATTCAAGAAACAATGGGCATCTTGAATCAATTCTTACGGTTCCTCGGAGGATTTTTATAGACAAACATTTTTCGAAAGGTGGAATTAGCTGCTCAATTTGGGGATGTGATTAAGTAACGATTCATTCTCTGTGTGTGGATTGAGGGAAAGGAAGAAAATGGAGACCGCCGGTTTTCTGGAATCAACAAAGGGTATAAATTACAGCAACTGAATGATTAAACAACTGGAAGTCGCAACTCCGGCGGAAGAAGATCATGAATGGGCCCGGGACCCGTGATGGGTGTTCGAATTCACAATTTTACSCTCTGGATTTCGTGAATCTAATTGTGGAAAAAGTGTGTGGCGCGAATTTGGGAGACAACCTAACGGATTTGGTCAGTGACAGTGGGTCATTTTATATTATCGACTTGACTAACCTAACCTTTGATTGTTTGGGTAAGATTAGGCTACATATAGAAAATAAAGATTTGACAACTATGATGATATGAAAAATGTGAAAATAATAAGATGACAATAGTGATAAATATTGATGAGAATTGATTGTCGATTATTCAATTTTTATTTAAGGGAAATGCTTGTTGGATTAACTTGATCTTTTCTAACAAAATTTTGTATTAAATTATAATTTTACCCTTCTTCCCTTTTCATATCTAAATTTTAAATTTCTTCAAAACTTATCTCTTCAAAGCTTATGCATTTATTAGCTTGTATTTTCAAAACTAATTGAGAGGCCAAGGTACATATTGAATTAGGTTTGTTTGATAAATATAATTTTATAATGTCTAATATATTACATACTTTTCAATTTGTTTTATAAATTTTAAATAATAATATTGTAATTTAACGTATTAAAATATTACATATCAAAAAGTAATCGGTATAAAATTCAAATCTTCATTGCTTAGAAATTAAGTTACTTTTTCAAGTTCAAATTCAAATTTTAATTTTATTAAAAGGAGCCTAAGTTATTGTTTCTCTCTTAGCTCAGTCAGTTTCATCTCTCACACGAGTAACAACTTTCAAATGCCTTTCTCTACGAGCTAATCCAATAAATTTTATTTTATTTTTATTTTAAATTTATTCAAAACATACACAGAGTATTTTTTATTTTAAATTTTACAAAATAATTATTTCAGTATTTCAAATTCTTATAATTAGCCTATGTAATTATTTGATTAATTTTTTTATTTTAATTTTTATATAAGTTTTTAAACTACTTCTCATTACCATATGTTTGTAGATTCTTAATAGATTGTGAAGATATATGTCTCATTGTGGATAGTGAAATAATACACACCATAATCAAGAATAAGGAGTATTTCTCTCACTAGATAAGAGAGACAAATACAAATACTTTAAATAGTAGTGTAAAAATTGGTTTATTATTTTGGAAGAACTACCATATTTTTGCCTAAAAATGGACAAAATTTATAATGGAATATTCTCCTTAAAGTTCCTAAGAAACTTATTGAGTTTTAAAACTATGCGTTGAAATGGGTATCACATTGAGATAATGAAAAAAGTGGTTCAAAATATTTATGTATCACACTAGCTTCAGGAATATACATAAGAGAAATGTTGGGTATAATTTTGATCGTGATGCAATAATATATGAGTTCACTAGGCTCGCATAAGTATATATGGTTTTAACAAATAATATAGTGATAAGTGGATGTCGATCCCACGAGGATTGATGCTACAAAATTGATATGAATATTAGAAAGAATGATTTGATAAATTGGAATGGGTAAATAATGAAGATAAAGATAAAATTAAGTACATTTTAATTACAATGATAAGATATTATAAAATAATAGATAAGTGAACAAAAGGATAATCACTACAAGATAGAATTTAGTTCGGAGTTTATGGATCCCTTTTAAGTATAATGTTTATGAGATATAGTCAGGCAGGCTACAACATCGTTTACATCATATTGGCAATGTAGTGAGTACATGGGTACCTAGACATACTTGTGCTAAAGGAGTGATGAAAGGAATGCTATAGTATGAAGTATGTTCGCCAAATGGATAGAGCCCTCCATTTTTTTGCCTTTTGGCCTTACCAATTACCCTGACATTAGCCCCACACCACCTTGGTGACTAAGTCTTTGATCTCATAATAGGATGCCCTGTTATAGTAAACCCAAGAACTTTGCTACCTTGCTATTTGACGCTCAAGTGTTATATTGTTTGGAATAGTGTGTTAGGCTTAGCCATATCAGCATTGTTCATGACCTAACTACAGTCCCTTAAAAGAAAGTTGTGCCCACACCATCAACCATAAGGACATATAAAGTAGTATGGACATAACCCTGTGCTATCGGAATGCTACAACATCACTCTCCAATGCAAACACCACTTGATCTTTTCAATGTTCTCCCCTAAATGAACCAAGTAATTGTATTGGCTTTAGTATTCAAAATGAAAGCTCTAGATTCAAGTGGGTATTGCTCTCAATACTCTCTAACCAAGAACCCATTTCAAAAGTAATTATTCTCACATGCAATAGAGATTATAGCTTGATGCTACAACAATCATGCAAACCACTCACCCTACTCAAGACTTTCCATTAGAGTTAACGTTCCCCTTATGTCTTCTACTCTAGCTCAGAAAGGCAGTTTACCATCGAGAATGAAATCCCTTAGATAAACTATAAACTAGCTTAAGCATGCAAAACCTAATTAGCACATTATCAACAATTAAGTTAACCTCAAATCCTAACTAAAAATTGAATTAGCTCATGCTCAAATAAATGAAACATAAGATTGCATAAATCATTGTGTTATATAAATGATCAAATATCAAGTTTCAGCTCAATCCAAACATAATGAAAAAATGAATAGTAGTTTAGAGAGCTCTTGTAATCAAAAGTTTGCTTCACAGTGTTGAATACTGCAACATCCCCTTACAGTCCAGCTTTGATTATCTTCCTTTGCTCTTGCTCCGGTCATTTAGCTTCTGTCACTAGCTGAGGAAAGGCTTCAATATCTTCTTTTGATCATGGGAGAAGTTCTCTTCCAGGCTTTCAGCTTCCACAGATGATTTAGATTTGAAGAAATAGTGGAAAACATTTCTAGCATAAGAGATGGGATTGAACCGTCGAACCTTTTCTTCTTCAATATTGTTTTGAACTCTCTTAATCTTTTCCTCGTGGATAAAATATCCTTCATGAACTTAACATAATTTGGCATTTGCCGCATTGCTTCATTGAGAGCAATGTTAATATGTAATTGCTTAAGATTATCTAAAAACTTATTGAATTGCTGATCTTATTTTTCCTTTTGGAGTCCTTGGGGAAATGGTGGAGGTAGTCTCTCTTCCTTTCTTTGGGTTGCTGTGGCTTGACTACAACATCCTGCTCAGTTGCTTGTTCTAGGCCCTTGCTTCTTTCTTCAATTTCTCTTCTTCAACTTGAGATGGAGCTGGTTCCATTTGCTCCTTGGTTTGATCATTGGTCCTTCCAATTGCTTCCCAATTCTAAGTGTGATGGCTTTGATTGCTCATTACCATCTCTTCTTGGATTTTCTGTGTCTTTGGGCAACGTGCCTGGTGGTTTTGAGCTTAATGCAACAACAAGTTGCCGAATATGTGTTTCCATATTTCTCAATAATATTGCTTGGTTCTGGATCATTGTTGACTGGCTCTGAATGATAGTGTTCATGACATTGTTTTTTGCCATAAGTTCTTTTAACATGCTCTCCATGGTGTTTAGCTAGTATTCTTCAATATAGAACCTCGTAAAACGCAATTGCGTGATAAGCTCTGACAATTAGAATATTTCTTTATCATTTATCTAGTTGTTATTTACTAATTACTTTAAATAATTGTGTCATGGTTTGGTTCGTTTGTTAAAAGGAAATCTAGACATTAAGATATTTATTAGAAGAAAGCAAACCCTAGAATTATTTAAAATAATGATAATAATGATAAGAATTTCCTTTTATCCTTTTCTTATTCCATTTTTCTTACCTTTTTCTTACCCATTTTCTTATTATTTTTCTCATTCTTTTCTTTGCTTCACCATCATTATCTTCCAACATTTTCTTATCATTTCCTGACCTTTTTGCTCTTATTCTTTTAAATGCATTTTCTTGGTTCTTGTCAATCAACATCACCTACTTGGTCAACCCATTTCCCCACCACCACCTTTCTTACACCTTTTTCACGTACTTGCACAGTACATCAGTGCCTTACTTCTCTTACCATCTATTCTTCTTCTTTCTTTCGGTTATTCTTTTTCTCTATTTCACCTTCAAGCTGCCAACTCTCTCTCTTTCTCTCTTTCTCTTTTACTCTTTCATGTTTGAAACTTGGAACAACAACTCACTTAGTAGGTTCTTTCTTTTGCGGGTCTTTTTCATTGTAAGCTTTCTTACTTCTTTTTTAGATTATGATTCATGCTTATAGTCTTTTCTGTAGCTTGCTTAAAACATATATCTAACATGCCATTAAGGTCAAAATTTGAGATAGATTCATAAACTGAGGTTATATTTTCTTCGAAGATATGGGGTGTCTTGATATTTTTAAGGTTAAAAGAAGAGGATTTTGAATAGATTTGTGGTGGTTTGTTAAGTTGTAGCTATGTTGCGGTCACTATGAGTTGATTAGTTGAGATTATAGTATTGGGTTTATAGATTTCAAACTCTTATTAAAGTTCCATATGATGAGGTACCTGAGAAATTAGTGATTTTGGAATTGTTGGATTTAGTGCTTGCAAATAGAAATAAAAGGAAATGACAATATAAAGGGAAAACATGACTATATCTTTTTTTACTCTTCCTTTTTCCTTCTTTTGGAATTTAATTCAGTATTTTTATTTCAATAGTTTCACTTTAAATTTGATCACTAATTTTATTGGAAAAATAACTGTTTCACGGGAGAGCAAAAGTTAGATTTTTAAAACCATCATGAGATTTGGTTTACTGTCCAAATCAAGAGAGGCAAAAAATAATTACCCATATTTCTTTATCTTCGTTGCTTTAGATGCAGGTCATGATTTATGGCTACTTTTGTTGATGAAATAGTCTTCATTTAAAATTACTTTATTAATGCTTTTTTTTTTCAAGATATTAACAAACCAATGACTTTTGGCAAATAAATTATTCTTGAGTAGAAGCTCTCGTCAACCTGAGTGGTGGTTCCAAAAGTTCTTTTCAGATGGCCTACTTTGTTAGAAACTTTACCAAGCGCAAAATATATTTGGTTCAATTGCCTCTATCTTTGAAAGACTTAAGCTTGTAAAAAGACCTTTTGAAAGATCTTGTAGATAATAATAACATGGTATTTTGAGAGATGTTTAGAAGTTCATCTCTGATGGAACAGTAATAGAATAAGACGATTTCTAATAAAATGACTATAGGACACCACAATCAAGGAGATTAAAAGTTCAGTATACAATCTATGATACTCAGTGAGTCCTTCTGCTTTATAAACTTCCTAAAATATATGATTTTGTACATCGTACTTTAGAAATATGTTTTCAAGACCTTTCCAATGTTTTAAACAAAAAAAATCTTCAAACTCAATTTAGAGAACTATTATACATGTTATTTCTAAATGGTTTTATGCATAATAGATCTTATATCGACATGATTTATCACATGAATTATTCTATTCGAATAATATGTTTATTCTGTTGACATGGAAACCTGAATTCGTGCATCGAGTGACTATTTTTATAATTGGCATCATATTGATAATTGGTTCTAGGATTTCATTGATTTAATTATGCATCAAGCTTGTTATTGATATAGTCTTAGATTGTGTACATATTATAATGATTGAGTACTCAGTCGGCAACTCCGAGTACCAGTCTAGCGGACAAAGAATTGTGTTTGCCTGGTCCCCAGTGTGAAGATGTCTTGAGTTGCTTGGACGAAAATGCTTTGTAAGTTACCAAATGGCCAAAATCGGTTTATCATAACTATGGAGAACTAAGATCGTATCAGGTAGACGGTTTTGTCATATGGTACCCACAGTATATGTTGGACACTCCTATCCTTGGTTAGTAGGTTTAACCTGAGAACGACTGACTCCTATAGCCACGCTAGCCATCTCATTTGTTATTATTCACAGAGTTCATTGAAAATCACATGRGCATATGGAGAGATAAGGTCGGTAATCTTGACTCTGTAGAGTGAATTTCTTATAGTTAAGATTTGATTTTCCTTGCTCTATACTACGCATAGAATGTTTTGTTAAACTTGGCATGTCTATTTTATTTTCCAGCATTCAATTATTTCAAATGTATAGTTTTCTGCTATTTCTACAAAGATAATGATTATCAAACAATAGTTTGATCTTTTCTTAGTCAAACTAAAATATCACAATTTTCTGAATATTTTCTACTAAACTTGTACACTATCACATACGCACGAGACTCACTAAGCCTAGCTTACTCTATTTTCACATGTTTTAGTGATAGGTACATACACTTAGCAAGATCAGGTGACTTCGGGCTTAGAAAAGTTATGCCGTATATAAATTTTGTGATGTCTATAGATTTGTAATGGTTATAGTGCCTCTAATGTCATTTGGAAGTTGTAGTCTCATATTTTTGGGGATTGTTACCATGGAGTTTAGTTCTGTATATTTAGGTGTGTTAATATTGTAAAATTATGTACTAATTAGACATTTATATTCTATTTATAGTTTTTYGTTGCTTTGAATCTTCAACTCTACTGATTGTCGAGAGATATATGACGCCCATATAGACCCAATGGCATTAGGGGAGGGCAGGTTATCTCATGAAAAGTTGAAATAAATATAAGATCTGACAACATTTGATTTTTGTTGGTTAGAATTTTGTAATAGATTAACATAATCTGAAGAGGCATTTGCTGATGACGTTTGAGCTTTAGTCACAATAAGACTAGATACGATGATATTTTTACAACATGTTTCAAACATCGAGATATGTGGAACTTAGGCGATGTTTACAGATGACATTTGCAATATGTGTCAGCATAAACACATTGTATGTCGAATTTTATATACATTAGAAGGAAATTTTGTTATAAATAAGAATTTGAGGCAACATATGCAGATGATATTTGACATTTTATTGCAATAAGATTGGATAATACGACATTTGTACAATATTTTTGAAACATCGTGGTATGTGAAAATTGGGCGAAATGTAAGTTCATCATTTGTAATATGTGTTGTTATAAACACATTGTATACCAACATTTTCTATATGTTGGAAGAAAATGTTATAAAAAATAAGAATTGAAAAATTAGTTTTTTTATACACGTTAACTATTTACAATTCTTTGTAAATATCGCTAAACTTATTTTTTAAATTATTTATATATCTAATTTAATTACAAATCTCTGTAAATATTCCTAAACTTTTTATGCACCTCAACTTATGATAAATTTACCTTAAAAAATGCTTGTGCCCTTTAACAAAAGGCACGCATAAGGCACGTGAGTAGATCCACTAGATTCCACCGCAAGGAGTTGTGGCGGGGCAAAAATAAAGAATATAATTGTTCAATCTCTTTTGCATCACCATATATCACCTTTTTGAGGTTGAGAGGAGTCTATTTTTATTCCGCGCCACCACTCTTGGGGTTGGAAACCAACGGATACACTCACGTGCCCTACGCGTGTCTTTTATTTAAAGGACACAAATATTTTTTAAGATAAATTTTATCTTCTCAAAGCTATTTGAAAAATATTTTGGTTAAAATTGACAAAATTAAACAAAATTGGAAGGAGAATGGCTTTGGAATGACAAAATTGACCTTAAAAGACATTGGTGCCCTTTAAGTATGAGGCATGTGAGTGGATCTTCCGAATTCTACCATGAAGAATAATGGCAATGCAAAATTAAAGACTTGTAAGACGAGGGATATAAATAAATAAATAAATATTCAAGGACATTTACAGAGACTCGTAATTAAATGAATGATATAGATAAGTTAAAAAAAAAGTTCAGGTATAATTACATAGACTTGTAATTAAATGAGGGATGTAAATAAGTAAAAATAATTCAGGGGTATATATAGATAATCGTAAATACTTCAAGGTGCATAAAAAATAAATATCTCATAAGAATTTAAGGCGATTATATGGGGACGACATTTGTCCTATAGTCCCAATCAAACGGGATCAAGCAATATTTGTAAAATACTTTTAAAATGTCATGTTATGTGAAAATTTAGGCGACATTTAAAAATGACATCTTTATCATATGTTCACATATAAGTTTCAATTTCATAATTTGTTTTGTCTCATAATTTTAGGATTCAACATAAGGAATAGTTTATTGTGATTGCTTACAATACCCTATGTGTCTTTTTTTTCTTTTTTTTACTATAATTGTCATAGTCGACTATGATGGCTGACTAAGTAATCTCTGGATGATATCAATTTATATATATTACTCTAATACATCTATATCCTATATAAAATCAGTTTAAACCAATATGAAATAATTCATTAGCAGCCCATTATATCACAATCTAGAAAGTAATCAAAAAATATTAATTGAATAAGATGCAGAATAATCAATAGAGTTTCGAATAAAAATATAAAACATTGTTCAACAAAAGGAAACATTAATAAAGCTAAGTAAAAAAAAAAAAATGCTCTAAGGTAGTCGGTCTTCATTCAGTTGGGCTTACTCTTCTTCTTCGTTCTCTGGGATTGTCTCTGAACATTTTTGGGCTGTAGCTCAGTAGGTATCTATTGTTTGATCATCTATTTGATTTTCTTGAAATTTTCATTCACTTTATTTTTTGAAAGTTCTCCAAGAAATCTTTTGCTTGTTCCCTATCTTCTCAACCTTTCCTTCAATCTTCATAATAACTTCTTCAATCACATCCAAACTTGGAAAGCATACTTACAGGTTTTGAACAAGGTGTCTCACCCTAGTCATGCTCAACACTATCAACATCGCCACTATCAGAAATATGATCTTACATTCCAGCCTGGTTTCTCTTTCATCTTATCGCTTGAATATTTCTTGTTTCAAAGTATTCTTTCTTCAGAACAACTAACTCATCATCTAGATCAACTTCAAAGTGCTTAAATAACTTGGTCGATATGCAACCATATGATAGCTTCCTCTTGCTGGTTAGAACAAACTCAATATTAATCAAGAACACAACCCCAAAGTTAATCTTTTCACGCTTTAGAACTTTGTAAGTAAGAACACGATAAGAGACAACATTTTTTCTCCAATCGACATTTAAAAACTTTCACGCTTTCCTGGACCCATTTTAACAATAGTTCATCTATAAAATATTATTGCATCACCAAAATGTTCACAAAAAGATATGTTTGATTATCTCATTGCCCTAAATGGTCACAGCCAAATGCAATGTCTTGCATAAATTATCTTGCATTTTGATTAAGCTTACACCCTACCTGACTTCCATAGTCGGTTATATATGGTGCAGAATTAGAATAAATATAATTTGTTGAAGATGGCACACCACGGCAATACCAATGTGTATAGCTAGTAGAAAAATCATTTTCTAAAAGATGTTTGACAATAGATTCCTTACTAGCACGACATCCATTAGCACACTTAACACAGTGATAAGAAATCTTACCATTTGAAGTGGAAACAGATGCAAACTCAATAAACCTAGTTACTCCCTCTAAATACTTATTGCTGACCCTATTCTCTTCATATATCCAACTTTTATCCATTGGCGGAGAATTGGGGAAAGATGTGTAGATTTGGCTACTCCAACTTGTGCTCACCCTAAATCTAGCTACTCCTCTAAATCTTACTGTCTAAAGAGACTTAGGGGGAAGATAGTGTAAAACTTGCTATAGTTTATGAAAGGTCTATAATAGTAAGGTTAATAGATAGTCAGGGTTTTAGGCAATCTGGTAAGTTATGGAGTAAATGCTATTTTTTGAAAATAAATATTTATACATGACATTTTGTATTTAGTCTGTAATATCTGTTTACCTAAGACATCAAACATAATTACAGTTCTTGGTTTGCCCTTTTCGCTCATACACAACCACCATTATGGATGCCAAGTATAAAATGAACGAAATTTAAATTCATAATTATGCAATTGATCCTCTTGTCTAACTTCTATTTCTTGCATATGAATTTGAGTTGTATGAATTAACATTTATTTTAGTTATATCGATAAATTTATATTCTATACTGTATTTTATTCCCTATTTAAGTCAATTCTTGTTCAAGAACATGTAACTTTTCATTACACTTAATTATATTTAAAATAATTTGTTGTAGGTTAAAACTATAAAAGACAAGAAAAGGGCCAAAATTGACGAAAAAAGGGAAGAAAAGACATTAAAGGGTGACTATGGAGATTTGGGGCCATTCTGCGACTTCCAAAAGTTGAACACTATGAAAATTTGGCTAACTATTGAAACTGTACTAGAAAAATGTCCAGAAGCATGCAAAATATGTCTTTATGATTTGGCAAAAATACAAAAATTTTGACTCAAATTTGACAATGAGCAAGATAACATAATCTGGTGCTAACATGCAAAATTTCAAGYCTGGTTCGAGCGAAAAACAACAAGAAAGTAAAACAAAAGCTATTCAGCGTTAATTCAACATTTTAAGGTGATTTGAGGGATTATTTTTATGATATTTTGAGTCCTAATAGAACTAGGAACCTTTTTTAACTATAAAAATATGTTTTGGGATGTGAAAAAGGATGTAGCTACTCTCCTAAATATTTTTTTAGCAATTCTTTAAGACAAATTCAAGAAAAAATCAAACAAAAGAGGATTTGAGCAAGAAGTTTCATCATACCTTCTTCTTTGTAATCATGTTACAGAATTCTCTTGGGGTAAACCATGTATCTTCTCGGCTAAATTTTCTATATATAGTTTGTTAGGATTTATGTGAAGAATATTTCTATTTAATGACTTAATTATTTCTTTAGCCTCCATCTTTTTATGATTCCCTCTTATCTTGAATATTATAATTGTTGCAATGCCATTCTTAATGCATTTATAGCTTCATCACCTATAAATTGATCTAATAATCAATTGTAAAGGATCGGAAGGTGAAGTAATTGGTTAAGAACTAGGTAACAATCATTTGTAGTATTAAAATAACTCGGAATAGAATCGATTTCTATTGGGCAGTTTCCAAAAGTAGGTGATTGTGGTTAGTGAAATTCTGATTAATCTAATTCACATAGGGATATCACTTTAGTTAATCGAGATTAGGGGTTTATGCCAAGGGATTGCGTAAAACCTAATTTAGGGGATTTTACCGTTAACAAACTTGATAGAATTTGSTAATTATAACAACAGAGGTTGTGATCACTTTAGGTCGTTATTAGCATAAGTCGGAACAATACTCTAACCAACTCTATTTTATTACATCAAATTCATTGAAGTCAGTTAGATTTAATCTTATAATTAAGGTTTTTATTGATTTTCTTTGTTAATTATTTTAATTCACATAATTCTCATTCGATATGCTTTAATTATGGAAATTAGTAATTTTAGTACTTTGTTATAATCCGTGTGGGTGTGCACTGCATTTTCAAAAGCTTTCTATCAAGCTGACACTTATCTGGGCTTGGATAAAGATAATTCAACACTTAATTCACCGATTATACTCAATTGAATACTAGTAAATTTGCTAGGATTTTGTGCATCAAGCTTTTTGCACCATTCCTAGGATTTTTAGTTAATATCAGAAAAATGAATTTCCTTGAGATTAGACCATTGAGTTGTGCTTTTTGAAGATGAACTCAATGACTCAAACTGATTTCCTTGTGCGAAGCGAGGTCTCTTGGCTGCTATCAATTCAACTTGTTGTTCATCCTCATCATTAAGCTCAAGAAAATCATCCAATTTCAAATCTTCAAATTTGCTCATTGCTATAGTATCAATGCTGTAGCATTGTTTCAGCCATCAAAGAATCAACCATGTCAGTAGAAGAGCACTTATCAACKTCATTTGGATATCTCATTGCACTGAGCACATTGAAGGTGATTTCTTGATCATGCATTCTTATGATTAACTCCCCCTTTGGCACATCTATCAAGGCTCTTCTATTTGCAAAAAATGGTCTTCCAAGAATAATGGAGACTTCTTTGTCAACTGAAAAGATGAACTTATCTACCTTCACTAGCACATTCTCTATCTTTTTCTCGGGATAAGCAAAAATCTAGCTGCAAGTTGTAGAGCAATCTGATCATTCTCGCTTCTCCAACTCCAAGCTTCTTAAAAACTGACATGGGCATAAGATTGATGCTTGCACCAAGACCAAACAAAACCTACCCAATATAGTAAAACTACCCCGATCCTTCAATTTTCGAGACACTATATTTTGTAATATAGAACTACACTCCTTTGTCAAAGTCAAGGTTTCATACTCACTCAACCTCCTCTTCTTTGTCAAATGTCTTTCATGAACTTCACATAATTCAGCATTTGCTCAAAAGCTTCGACAAAAGGAATATTAATGGGGGGTTGCTTCAAGACATTAAGGAAATTGTTAAATCAGTTATCTTTATGCTTTTTCTGGAATCTTGAGGGAATGGCAGCTTTTGTTGGACTGGCCGAATTTTTGTCCTTGCTACAGGTGATTATGCAATATTACATTACTTGCAATAGTAGGTGATYATGTGGTWCGTTTTCTGCCAAACTTTTAGCCTCTTTCTCAACTTCTAACTCATTTTCAATTAGAATTTTTGCCTTTTTCTTGGGCTCACTTAACTTCTTGTCACTCTTCAAAGGAATGGCTTTACAATGCTCTTTCCCATCTCTTTTTGAACTTCACTATCACTAGGAAGAGAGCTTTAGGGTCTATTAATAAGTTTCCCTATTTGATTCTCCAAGCTTCTAAAAGATACCACTTAACTTTGAATCACCACATCATTCTTGGTCATGTACTCTTTAAATAGTCCTTCAAGAGAATGACTTTGCTAATTAGAATTCCCCCTTTGTTGCTGATTTTGATTATTAAACCCAGGTGGTCCTAAAGGCCTATAATGTTTTCCTTGTGAAGGATTTGATCCTTGTGCGCCTATGAAAAGTTGGGGTGTTGCCTCCATTCGAATTCTACATGCTAGAATAATGATTGTTGTTTTTGTTGAAGTCCCCCCCCCCTCTCCCAACACACACATAACAAACGGACTGCAGATTAAAAGGATAATTCTCAAATGAGTGTCCTTCACCACAACTGAAACCGGTGAAGATGAAGACATAAAAGAATGTTTTGCATAGAAGGTTATTACCCTAAAGAGAACTCAATTGCATCTTCATGTACTTAAGCATACTAGATAATGATGCAATCTTGGCATTGAGAGAAGATGCAACATCAAGCTTATGAATACCCGCTATTCTCCTTGTTGTTGTAGGCAATGCTGTAACATTTCTTGCAGCCTGCTATTGGGAAGTTGTTACTAGTTATTCTATCCAAGATCTCAAAAGCTTTATTACAAGACTTGTCAAGTAAGATCCCATTAACCGAGGATCAACCACATTGTGATACTGAAGTAACTGAGTAGGAGCTAAAGTATTCAACCACTCTCTTGCACGATTCCTCAAGGAATAGGGAAACAATTTGATCCTTGAAGCTTCCCTACTAAACCTTTGCAACTAAAATGAATCTCTTACTTTCGAGAAAAATGGATTATGTTGGTGAGGGTCTTTGATAGCCATCCTACTAAATTACCCCACGGTTTGGAGCATTTGAAACATCGCCAGTTTGAGCTCAAAATGTTAAGCTTGGATAAGAGGACTCACTATGCTTTCCTGCAAATCATCTAACATGGGGATAGAAAAATCCTAATAGCTCTCTTTCAATCATCAACCATTATTGCAGCATTTCCTACAATATTGAACCCAGCAGCCATTGATGCAGCATTTCTTGCAATATTGACCCCAATAGCCAAATTTTCAGGCACAATTCCCGATCGATTTCCTCGTTCCTGTCAACCATTTCTCCTCTCCTTGCACTATTACGCTGCCTTTCTCCTTGAGCAAAAGGTTCTTTCAATCTCGGGATCAAAAGGATATCGTTCAAGAGGACTAGTGTTGTCCTCTTCAAACATTTGTGGAGAACAAATAGGCTACAAGAACACCAGCAAAAGAATAAGAATATAGAATAGAAAAAGAAAAATTTCAAAAGTAGTAGAAATTTAAGCCCCACTTAAACAATCCCCTAGCAATGARGCTAAAAACTTGATAGATAAAATCACAGATGCAATTAGCTTCAGTCATGCAAGTATACACCATCTACAAGTAATATAAAGTAAATAGAATATTGATTCCACGAGGATTGATAGCATAAAAAGTAGTAGCTAAATTCCCTATAAAAACAAGTTATGATTGGATTAATTGTCACTAAATTAAAGTAAAATTATCTAAGATTATCTAATCACTAAAATTGGTGATAAAATCATAGTAAAAGCCTCACATGAGATGATTAAGAATTTCAGGATGAGTTAGAGTTAAAAATTCCTAAAGTACTAATGTTGAAGAAGCTTTTACAATTGCAGCATCGCCAACAGCAAGGGTCTAGCAACATTGGTAATGCAAATCGAGATAAAGAATGACCTCATCTTTTCAGTTTATTGGTCCTTATTCCTATTTCACTAGGTTGGTGAACCTTTTGTTGTGACCTAGATTAAGAAATCTAAATAAATGCATAAATCTCTTATGGTTTATGAGCTAAACATATATTTCTGTAGTGTTTATTAATGACATATCACAAGATATCCAAAATCCATATCTATTCAAAGAATCCACTACTTTAATGTCTTTCAACCTTCAAGTAGCTATCACAAACACCATTAAAGGCCAAGAAACAATGATTTTATATCAAAAAGTACAATTTAATAGAGTATTAAAGATGTTCAAACCTTGCTTATAGCATTCAATAGAACATTAAATACAATAGTTGATCATTATATCTAACTTCTACAAAGTTAGTTAAGGCTCTTAAGAAAGACTATAAAAATACCATCTTTTACATCTCAAAATAACACTAAGAAATGGAGAAGCAAACCTAAAGAAGATTTGATAAAGCTCTCTGGTGAAGTTCCCTTGGGTTCTTTTCTCTATTTCCTTTCTTGTTCCAAGATTCCTCCTCTTTTAGCCCTTTTTCTCTTCTCCTCTCTTTCCTTATGTGTGGCGGCTGCTTCTTATTTGAATGTCTCCTCTAAAAGTCCTCTCTTTCTTCCTTTTGCATGGATCTTCCCTTGGAAGTTTTTAGGTAAAAGTTTCCCTAAAGCTAAGGATACTTGTCAAGCTTTTATTCCTCCAAGAGACCCACTTGCTTTTCAAGTCTACTTTATCTTTTTTGTTTCGTTGTTGCTTTTTACTTTTTAGTTTCCCAAGATATCACTTTTCACGGCAACACTTTTTCTTTTGTTTGACTTAGCTTCCATTCATCCTTTGCTTCTTCTCTTAAAACCTTCAATCCTGTACCATCAACGTTATAACAATGACCACTGTTTTGAGGTTTCTTAATTCTTCATCAAGAAAAACTAAATTCACATTTAGAATCATTTTGCTGCAAAATAAAGAATTTTACTTTAATAAAGGCTCATGAATTATACAATTTCACACTTTGATAAGAATAAGTTACTTAAATGAATTTAAAGAATGTTTGAGGTAAAAAAGCAGAAAGTAGTGCTTTATCATAAGAAAGAGTGTGAGAATAAGTACAAAAATTCTAGCAAAATAGATGGGTTTTCACCACATCAATAACAAAGATGATCATTTGAAGTATATAATAATTCACTACCTACAACATAATCATGAAATATTAGATCGTTCAAAGAGTTTGATTATGAAGATAACAACAGAACATATAAGATAAAAATACACTTAAGAATGCATTATTCTCCTCGTTTACCCCGAGATCTTAAGGATTGAGAATCATATAAATATGAGAAAAATACATTCTCGTATGTAGAACTCTTCCAATCATTGAGGTGTATTCACTCACAAATAGAACTCTTTCAATAATTTTTGTGTAAACATATATTGATTTGAACTAATAGTACTTATAATTGAATTTACAAGTAGATTCACTAAAAACAGTCAAAATAATTTTTTCGAGAACTCTAAATCGACCGTTCAATTTTTCATTTTTCAAATATAATTTTAAAAAATGACAAATCGAACACATTTTCATTAAATTTTGCAACAACCACTGAAAGCATAAAATTGAAAATATTTTTGAAAATGAAAACTAAAAAATTGAAATGTAAACAAAATGTAGCCTTAGTCTGTGGCACTTCATTTTGTCTTCATCTTTCTAACCAGTTGAGATTTTCCCTTACTTCTCCATTCTTGCTACACTTTTTGCAACTTTTCTTCTTTGTTGTTCAAAGAGTTGGGAATCACGATCTCCTCAAGGTCTTGATTATAGTTTATTAGAATAGTCACAGTAGTGCCATCCTGATGCAGCTGTGCCTTCAATTTCAAATTTTGATCTATTTTAGGTGTTGGCATAGTGTGAATTGTTTTGGGAGCTCTTTCTATCCTTCATCTCAATAGAGGAATTTCTTTTGGGCAATGTCTTCAAATCTTTTGCCTCTTTAGTAATTAGTGCCTTTGATTCCCATGATTCTGGCAAGGCATCTAAAAAATTTTGATTTGTTTGCCATTTGAATACACCTTATTATAGGACTTTAAATTATTCACAATATTTATAAATATTGTCAACATGTTAGTGATATTTTCATTTGGCTTTATAGAGAACAGCTCATAGTCTTGAACTAGCTAGCATGGCCAATTTTGACTCTTTGACTTGATTTGTCCCTTCATGATTTACTTCGAGCATCCTCCATATTGAGTAGGCATTTTAATAGTCACCCACTCTATTATATTCATTTCCATCAAGAGCAGAATATAGATGTCCTCGCCTGAAAAATTAAAGTCATTTTTCTCATGTCTTCACTGTCAAACTCATCAGCTAACTTGGGTACCTGCACACTATTCTCAAATTTACTAAGCACATAAGGCCCGTTAGTGACATTACCCAACAAATCATAAATCAAGATGACATATATATGCGCATGCAATTTTCAAAAGCTATAATTTATGTCATTGAAAAGTGCTGACCTATTTGTAGAAAATCCCTCAAGATTGTCTGAAGAAGAAGCCATAGATCATTTTGGTTTTAGGATGTTAGTCTCATAACAAGAATTCCAAGCTTTGATACAAATTTAAAGAACCCAAGGGGATGACTTGGGTAATTAATATTTCTTTATAAAGTAGTGGCCAAAAAGTACATTTGTCAATACTCTTTGAAATATAACATATGTTTATTAATCAGATAAATGATATATATTGTGTGAAATAAATGTAAGCAATATGAAGACAATTAATGATAAGGAATGCACACAAGAACAAGTGATTTATAGTGGTTCGGTCCCTTCCTGATTCTATATCCACTGCCTAAGATCGCAACAAGTGACAGAGCCACTCTTTATATTGTGGGGGCATAGGACCCCACTGTCCTTGTTTTTTCCCTTTGAATTTTTCTTTTTAATATACAAAGATGCCCCGTTGTTGACTTCATCGTCCCCCACTCAAAAAAACTTCAAAGTTAAACTTTCTTAGTTTATTCTCTTATTTTGATATTCTCTCTCTCTCCCATAAAAGAAATCTAAGAAGACAAAAGTTACTTTTTCATTTTCCCATCAAAACTACCTTTTCCTTCTCCCATATTGTTAATTATCTCTCTCCCCTATAAAGGTAACACTACATTCTCTTTATTCTTTATTTTTTCACTACTTTTATTCATGTCTCTCTCCCATAAACCCTTGAATATATTTTTTTGGGTTGAAAATTGTGAATATGTTATAAGTTCAATGGTGAACTAATGAAGGGATTTGGAGCAAGGACAAGGCAAGCACAGGATTCTTGTGTTGTTGGAGTTCAAATAAGATCAAAAACTCAAAAAAGAAATCAATATTTTTAGAGTTTAGTTTATTCTCCTTTATGTTTTAATTCTTTCAGAAGTCTTTTATTTTATATTTCAGTTGCAGATATTTTAGCTTTTAAAAGCTTTAACTTTTTATTTATAAGGATWTGAGTATTTTTTATTTTTAAAGGTTTAATCTTATCCAACATTTGTAAATGTTTTAACTTTGTATTGTTTAAATATTCACGTTCTAAAGTTTTTTTAAAACTTTCTTTTATGAAATTAACTACGGATAGATTCTTCAAAGGGAAAACCTTTGATGAACAACCATCTGCCCCCTAAAAAAATAGTGATGCACAGCATTGTTCAAAGCAAAAAAATTGAAATTAATTTAGAAGATCTACKGCCAAATCCTAGTTTACAATGTAAAATTTCAAGTTATCAACCAAACGATAGTTATATGTCTCAAGGTATGTTAATTGATTGATATTCAATCCTTTTAATTTAACATATTTTTATGCATTAAAAATTAGTGATATATTTTGGAGCGCCTATATGTCTAGGGTCCTAGCTTCGCCACTAACCGCAGCCTTTGGATTTCAAGCTCCACTAAAGTCACCCACAGACTTTATAAAATTACATGAAGGGCTCACCCACAAATGGATTTTACAACTCGTTTTACCCCTAGTTAAGACTCACCCTTCTAACTAAAGATTTTATACAACCTCGACTCTCAGTGACTCTTCTCAATGGTCACATAGATCTCTCAATTGTAAAAGATGAAAACACGTGCAGATTTGCTTCACTCTAACATAATAGTTCTGGAAATTTAAACTCAAGTGGAGATGTTGATTTTGCTCATCAAAATATCTTATTTTGAGAAGATGAAGCTCAGCTAAAGATTTATCAAAGATATAGTATGAAGAGCTTTCTGAAAATGTAGTTCAAAGAATTATCGTAAAGTCTCTTGTTTTGCATTTTCTCCCTTTTAAAAAATATTTCTTTGAAATTCAACTCGCTTAAATGACTAAGTAGGAAACCATMTATTAAATAGCTCCATATGCAATAACAATAAATATGTCAGAAGAGTAACAAATCTATCAATTAGGGCTTAGACACATCTATTTCAGACGACAGAAATACCATGGCCTTCGTGCATTCTTTTCCTCTGAAGACTCTCGAAATGGATATCAACTGCAACTTAAAATAACCTTCAGATTACTTAACAAAGAGGAAGTCTGAATATGATGACTCAACTCTTGACTATTTCAGATAGCCGAAAAACCAAAAAGTTACTTCTGAAATCTTAATGAAGGATATCGGACTTAAGAATACAAAATACATAGAATATATTTGAAAGTGACAAGATTGTGAGTTTAAAACATGAAACCATATTTCAGGAAACATTTTCATATGAAACTTAATTATATCTACCAAAATTTGTGTAAGATCATTTTATAAGGATGTTTGGTAAATAAGTTTGAAAAACTTTTTTAAGTTTCAAGCATCAAAACATCAAAACATCAAAACATCAAAATCTAAACACAATTAATAAAACTATTCAAAGTTTAGACTAGTACTAAACTTAGTATACAATGAAAACCACTCTGCTTAGCCTATATCCTATTCAAAGCTAGAAGAGTCTACTCAATGGATTCTTTTACTWGTATGTATTTATGCAGATCTTCTTCTTCTTCCATTATCAACTCCTTCATCATTGAGTATCCTTGTTCTTTGAGGTAGTTGATCAATGAACATTATAGGCCGTACTTTATTCCAATGATTGTTAAATCCTATAAGAGCAATGATAGACAAAATCGCATGCACAATAAAGCTTTACTCATACAAATATATCGTCCCACAAGGATTGTTGGTTTAAAAGTGATGGTTTAAATTCCTAATAAAATCAATTGGTTTGTTGGTTGTCACGGAAATAAAGTAAAATAACTAAAATTATCTAATCACAATGATTCGAAAATAAGCATAGTAATCGCACGAAGGATATAATCAAGAGCCTAAAAGTGAGTTAGGTTTAAAAATCTCATATGTATTAATGTCCAAGAAGTCAAAATATCAATGCTGCAAATTGGCTGRAGCAATGACTTCTGCGCAAATGCTATAGCAAAGGCTTAGCCGCAACATCAATGTTGCAGACTGGCTACAGCAATGACTACTGAGCAAATGCTACAGTAAAGGCTTAGTTACAGTAGAAACGCAAATCGAGACAMAAATGACCTTACCCTTTTAGTTTGTTGGTCCTTGTTCCTATTTCACTAAGTTGTTCTACCTGTCGGAGTTGCTTAGCTTAAGGAACGTGAATAAAGTTCAAGTCTCATATGATCTTATGGACGGAATATGGATGTCTCCTATATGGTATCCTTAAGATATTAAACCTTATCTCAAGATAACTAGACCCACATCTATTCAAGTTTTCCACCTCTTTCACTACCTTTCAGTGTTCAAGAGACACTAATTAATGGCCAATAAAATAGTGAATGTAAACAACACATAACCTTGAGTAAAGCATTTAAAAAACCCTTTGCTTAAATCATTCAAATAGACATTAAATATATAGGTGCATTAGAACTCTAATTTCTAAAAAGTTAGTTCATGTTCTTAGATAAAGTGAAATACAAGATGTGAAAGATTAATATATTGAAATAATTACTAAGAGGAAGAGAAACAAAGCCTAAAGAAGTTAATGAAGTCCAATGGTGAAGGCTTCCTTGAAGTTTTCTTCTTCTTCTTCTTCCAAGCAACCCTCTTTTTGCTCTCTTTCTCTCTCCTCTTCTGTACTTTTGCGTTTTTGCTTCTAATGCCAAAAATTTTAGAATGCCCAATCCAAAACCAACCTTCTCCCTTTTGTCCCATGAAGCTTCCCTTAGAAGCTTGACAAAAAGGTGTCATAAAATTCTTTTTGCTTTTTGCCTCTTTACTTTTTGCTTTTTTATTTTATGGATTTCAGAGTTGACTTTCTCCTCTTTCCAATGATGACTTTCTTTTCTTGCTTAACTTTCTTTCTTTGAATAAAATATTCCTTTTTGCTCGTAATATTCAGTGCTGCAGCCTCTGATCGCAGCATTGAACAAATTTTCACTTGTTCATCAAGTGACCTTCTATTTTACTTATATAATCATTTTTCCTACAAAATAGAGTATTTTATCTTAGCGAATGCAAATGAATTTTATAATTTCACACTATTATACAATTAAAGTCACTTGGTCAATTCTAAGTAATATTTAAGGTAAAATAGTATGTAATTGCATTTCATCATACTAAAAAGGGTGAAAACATTAACATGATCTCTAGTAAAATCAATTGTTTCCCACTCACATCAAGCAATAATATAAGTAATATAGCCAATATAGCTCATGGCATTATCAAAAACATACATTKAGGACTTTAAACCCTACTAGGTTAGTAGAAACTATAATTTGTGCTATTAAAAAGAGGTGGCCTATTTGTTGAAAATCCCTCAAGGTTGTTGTGAGAAAAATAAGTCATAGATCTTTAATTTCTATGATGTTTCCTTTAATAAGAAATCCAAACTCTAATACCAATTGAAAGAATCCAAGAGAGAGTTGATTTGGATAATTGAAACTTTTTTGGAAAATATGCCCACAATCTATGTTTTCAAGATCTCTTAGAAAAATATCAAACATTAATTACTAAGCATAATAAATGTGAGAATGATGAGAAATATTCTGTACAGAAATAAAACAAGACAAGAGCAAATAAAAATAATAATCGCACACAAAAATAAGTGATGTATAGTGGTTCAATTCCTCGAGGATTTACATATACTATCTAGGATCGCAACCATAGTATTTCAGAACTCCACTATAACAAAAGTCACATATTTTTATAACATGGTGATCACCCAAAACTAGATTATACTCAAAATCCCTTAAACCCTTAGCAACATAATATAAGGTTCACCCGTCAAAGGGTTTTACAGTCCTCGACAATCTTGTAACCTAATTTCTCAAAGAGACACGAATAATAAAATAGAAACAAATCTATCTACTCTTCAACCATGGGGATTCAAAAAATTTCAGCTCAACTAGAGATGTGCATTCACAAAGAGAAAGCTTTTTGATCTTGTATAGTGAAGTTCTTTTACAAGTAATCAAAAGATTTTGCAGTAAATGCTTTTCATATATATCTTAAAGATTTTTGTGGATGTCTTGTTTTTGGAAAATCAACTTCTTTGGCATTCCTTAATTAAATAGCCTTAAATCCAATGATAATAAACTGGTTAGAACAACCATAAAATAGATATGTTGTGCATCAGGGTACATGGATTTCAAATGTCCAAAATCCCATGATTTTCATCAAAAGATCAATAGGATGAACATCGGCCACAACTTAAAAAACTTTCCAGCCATTTTAAAGCAAAGAGGTCTCGAGTTCGAGACCAAGGTGTGGATCCAACTCTCGACTGGTTTGAACTGCTGAAAAGCCCATGTGTTACATCCTATGCCTTGCCGGAAGGCAATTGAACTCACTACACATTTTACTTAGAAAATCTTGAAAATCATAAGTTTGTGAGTCCAAAATGTAAACTCTTATAAAATACATTCTAGATTATTTCACAAACTTTTAACAAAAATGTATAATGTCATTTTTATAAAATAATTTTGAGAAAAATCATTTCAAAATAGTTTTGGCTTCAAACCCCAAGATGTAAAAACTTTGCATACGTTATGGACATTTCTAAGCTAAGTAGAATACTCAATGTATATGATAAGAACAACACACTTAGCCTATAACCTATATAAACAGAGAAGAATATTTTTGATTTGATCTTCACTTGGAATATTTATAGAATTTCTTATCAATAGACTTCAAATTTTGTTGCATGATCCAACATTTGACCTTCATGATTGATCATTTGATATTTCATATAAGCAACTCTTTATTCCAATTGTAGTGCAAATAGAAGTCAAGTTACTTTCATTGCCAAAATCATACAATATAAAATAAGCCCTTTAGTTTTAACAATGTGATTAATTGAAACAAGTTTTCATACTATATGAGGAAAGTCACGCTGAAGGGAAAAATGATATCTGAGAGTGAAATATTCCCTCTAGAACCATGAAGAATATTTTGAAATTTTATACTTGTAAGTGCCTTTGATTCCCAAGGCAATGCGGATCAAGTTGATCCATATAATATTATTCTTTATTATTATTTTTCCATGAAAATTCYTATTTTCATATGTATAAAATTAATTTGAATTCGATCATTGTCATACTTGCAGAGTTACTATAACTCTTACTCATGAATAATACGATCCGTTATTTAATATTAACTAATTAATCAATTATTTTAATACTAAGCTTGAAAACGATGGTTAATAAAAAATAATAGTCTAATAAATTTGACCAATCAAACATTAAAATGTCATTTACTGATTTTTTTTAACAAAATTATCTAATAAGAAATGAAATTTAATAACAAAACAAAGTAATTGGAGCAAAAAGTTTCAAATACGAGTGATTTATATAAAGAAAAAAAATCTATCTCAAAGTTACTAGAAATATTAAAATCTCGAGTATTGCCCAAGCTTTCCTGGCAGATTGGCAATGATATATGCACATGTTGGACGTTCTCGACGGCTTCAAAGTGAAAGGTTGCCAAATGCTATCAAGTGAATTGTATGTATGTCGTTGTTCTATGGGGCAATATCAATAACTTTAGGACTATAAATTTTATTTTCCTGAATATTAATTTGTAGTTCATTTGAAATTATGATATYTATAAAAATAAAAATAATGAAAGAAAAAAGTTTTCAAGTTAATTTGACATTAATAGAAAACATAAGATTTTGATTGTACGGTTAAAAAATAATAATTATCGTGTTAGGCATATTTATAACATTGTGATTATCCTTTTAACTATTGAATTTGATTGGTTAACTCTTTTAAAAAAATTTATTGAGGAATGAAAATAAGGGAAGAAAAATATTTGTCAATTATTGCCTTATCCCAGAAAAATTAAAATCTTGAATGTCACCAAAGTCTAATGACCAAAACTGAAAGAAGTTTCAGAAAGAGAGAAGAAGAAAAAGAGGGGGGTTACGTCAGCATTAGGCTGCGGATTAAAGAAAAACAAAAAAAAAAAAAAAATTAGTAAGCTACAGGCTCACTGGAATTTGGTTTGGGAGGAGCGGGGAACTCAGCCGTTAACCTCTAAAAAACAAAACCCCGGAAAACCGCTGGAGAAACGCACACCAACACCGCAGAAAGCTCGTAAAATGGCAGAAGGAGGGAAAAGAGAAGAAGGGAAGAATCATTTGGCTCTCTCATCAAGTTCGCCAGGCACCTTTTTCCCAGGGATTGAAATTCCAAAACGCTGCTCTTTTGCCCCGAAAGGTCCGAAACCTTCCAATGGACTATTTTCGACTCCGCCTGAATGACATTCGTCGCCGGGGACCCTACACCCTTGGAGCCCATCGGTATCACCATCGTCTCCCCACCGGAAACCGACAGTGAGAACAACTTGTCAATTGACAAAAGTAACACTCAAGAAAATGAAGATTTCCTCACCCCTCCTGAGCATCATAATCCCTCGGCCTCCTCTTCGCAGGAAGACCCGCAACGCTTCAAATCAGTCACTCCCGGTGATTCGAGAGCAAGTAGTTCAGTTGCTGCAGATACGACAGCTGCTGATGGTGGCCAGGTGGAAAATYAGGTGAGTGTTGATTTAGGGAAGGCAGGGACAGATCTAGGGTTTTCTGGGACTGAGAAAATAGACAGTGGTGATGAAGTTTTTAAGGGTCAATCTGTGAATAGCGTAAATGAGTTTCAGGGAATTGAAGGATTTGAGTGTGAATTAAAGAGATCTAGGGCTTCCGACAGCGAKCTGACCGAACCCACGTCAAAGAAAATTAAGGTTTCAGACGAAAATTGGGGCTCGGGGATGCATACTCTATGCATTGACAGGAAGGAAAATGATGCTAATATTATTGATTTGGATACTGAAGAAATTAACGASGAAATACAGTTTCATGAGTGTAAAATTATTATTGATGTGGATAACCTAGAGGAGGATTCAGAGGAAAATGCGGAAGTTAGAGAACATGGCTCAGCGTGGAAAAATGTTCAAGTGGTTTCAAATACTACAGCTGAGAYTGTTAGGAAAGTTGAGAAGTCTGAGGAATGTGGTTTTGATGGTGATGCTGATCAGAGAGAGAAAGAGAAGTGTGTTGATTTAAATGGAGGTGACAAATGCCTCAAAATAAATGGAAATTTGGCAGTGGAGTCTGAGGAAGGGGTTAAGGATAATAGTAATAATGAGGTGCAAACTTATGAAAAGGCAGTGTCAGGTAGCAGCAGTATAGAAAAATGTGGGAAGTTCAGGTGTGGAGGTCCTGGTAATGGCGTGGATAGTAGTTTTAAGGATAGATTTGCAAGAGGCAGGCATGCTTTGCCATCATCAATTAAAGAGAAGGATATGGGAGGAGTAGAGAGCAGTGGAAATGCAGAGGAAGTTGGGGAGTCGAAGAACTCTGGTTCTGATTGTGATATCGATGAGAGAGAGAAAGAGAAGGGTGCTGCTTCCAGTGAATGTGACAAATGTCTGAGAGTAAAGGGGACTTCGGCACTGGCAAAATCTGGGAAGGGGTTTAGAGATAATGGCAATAAGAAGGTAAGACGAGATGGTAAAMCAGTTCTAGGCAGCAGCAGTATAGAGAAAATAGAGAAGTTTAGGTATGAAGGTCCTCATAATGGAGTGGACCYTTCTGCCAAGGAGAGATTTGCAAGGAGCAGGCGAGAATTGCCACCATCACTTAGAGGAAAAGAGAAGGATATGGGAGGAGAAGAGAGCAGTGGATATATAAAGGTGACGAATGGATCATGGAAGGATCTTGTGGATGCTTTGGAGGTGGTTTTTGGCAAGGTGGATGYTGGTGGTGAAGATCTGGATTTCTTGGCGACAGCAAAGAYGCGGGGCCTTACTTTTCCTCGGCCTAGATGGATCTAATGACTAGCTTATTGCTTGGGAAATGTACAATWTAGGTACTCAAAGTTTCACAGCATTTCTTTAGTGGAAAATCTTTGCTGCAAGCATGCCATTGTATGGACCTTCTCTGGATGCTCTTATCTTATATTCACAGTTGCATGTATAGGTTACCAGGGTTCTGATTKTGTTGGTGTAATGAAGTCCTAGTATCAGCTATTAATGATGTGTGGCTTGAAAAAAGATGTCATTAGTAGAAATTCACGTCTCATGTTTTGTTAACAAGTCTTTCATCTTCCTCCTGTGTTGAAGATTTACTATATTGACTGATTACATTCAATGGCCAGATAACCTTTTATTGGAATTAATATGCCAAACTTACTTTAACAAGAAACCGTACCAGTGATTTGATTATTATGTACAGTCAAGATATCTAATTCCTTCTTGTGTTCATGTAACCAAGCCGTGAAACAATCAAACAAGAACATTGTAGAAATAATCTRGGTTGGCTTAGCAGAGTTCTTCAGTGCTATCCATTTCTGAAATAATAACAGTTCCTGTTTCATAATTTTCACATTAAAGGAAAGGAACCTTTGCTAATATGTACGCAGTTGTTGCCTCTTATCGGAATAGCTGCAGTTACTCTAGCACTTGCCAGCCCCCTCATTCAAGCTAGTAAGGAACCCTTTGAAGAAGATCCTAGAAAAATGCTAAGTATGGGTAAACGGCATGAATTCCATAGAGTAAATCTATGTACATGCAAATCAGTAATCCAGCTCGAACTCTTCCAATTTCCAGAAAAGCTCCAGCAGGCCTGGTTTACCTTGGCAAACAATGTTATCTACTCCACTGTGAAACCAACTATCCTTTTTTCAGGTTTTTTTCATGTTCTTTCATTAATTTCCTGTCTCAGACTTCCGTTGGAATCAATTGTTTGCAAAACTTGACATCCATGCATTTTACTCGAACACATTCCCTTCCTCAATGGCTAGATTTTTCAATTTTCCATGCGAATAGATGTTTGATGGGTTGCTGACATGTCAACTGCAGGAGTTTTTCTCRCCTTTTCGTGCCAATTGGTGTGTATATGGATCAGAACTCAAAGGAGTTCATTTTGGATTTTGAGTCAGTCAAGAAGGCGTTCTTTAGGCTGCTGGAACTCCTTTCTGAATCATGCATTCTTTCTTGTGCCATTTCATTGTTTAAATCCAGGCTAGTCGTATAATAGCTTTAAGAAAGAGTGTTTAATCCCATAAGCTACATATAGGCTCTTTGGGATTGATATTTTATATCAAATTATATTATGCTATTTGAATAAAATCGTAGCCTCATTTTCTCTATTATTGTCTTTTTAGATTATTTTCATGGTATAGAGCGGATTTCATCAGGAGGAAATTCGGTATCAAGTTTCCCTTTCTTTTGTTTTCCYATTTTTTGTCTTCTTTTGTTTTCCCATTATGGCTATTGATTGAGATGATTTGCTTCCATCTGTGAGCATGAATTTAAATGATAAAAATTATTTATATTGGAGTTCTATTATGAGAAACTTTCTTGCGGGTAAACAAAAATGGGGATATGTTAGTAAAACTTCTATTGTTCAACAGTTTCTCTGCTCACAACCTCAAGCTATGTCTACCTCTTCTACTATATATCAGTTGCCTCAAYATTCTTCTGGATTTGCAATCTCAAAAGCTTATGGGACAGATCGTAGGAAGGGAGAACCATATGTTTTAGATGAGTTGAAAGTTTCGTTAATGTTTGTTACTAGTTTTGATTTGTCTTCTTTTTGTCTGAGTCATTCTTTTAGTTTTTATTTATGGCATTCTCGTCTTAACCTTTTATCTTTACCTTTTTATTTATTTGCRCTTCTTCTTTCAGTTAATGAAAAAATCATCTTTAATTAAAGAATTTATGTTTCTTCTTCTCTGTTTGATTCGATTCATTATGATATATGAGAAAGTTCTCTTGAAGTAGTTCTTCTTCTTCTTCTCCGTTTGATTTGATTAATTCTGATGTATGGAAATATTGTCTTGAAATATTTATGTTTCTTCTTTTCTATTTGATTTGATTCATTCTAATGTAGGCTGACCTTCTCTCAAAGTATTTTTTTTTTTTCCCCCCCTTTCTTCTCAATTTGATTTGATTCATTCTAACGTATGTTTCTTCTTTTCCATTCGATTTGCTTCCTTTTGATATGTTGGGAKCTTCTCCTGTTTCCACCAATAATCCATCTACTATTACTCATTTATATATTGCGTGTGTTGCCTATGTTGTTGGTTAGTTTGTTATTACAGGAAAAAATCAAAATACCAGTTATAGTGTTTTCCTTTTTTTCTTTTTCTTTCTTTTTTAGGAAGTTGTTTTTTATGGTTCCGTTCCGCTGCTGCATCCTATATTTTGTGACTTTACCTCTGCCTATTCAGTTTAATACTTCAACTATAGTTCTTTTACTTGAGAAAGAATCTTCGAAATTCAGCAAGTGAAGGCATTATACTCTTCTATTCTCCAGAGAATATAATTTTGTCCAATGATCATGGACACTCACGAGCATGTAATCGTCACTTTGCCTTTTGTTTTTGTCCTTTGTAAATTGCAAATTTCTTCATCAAATCGTCACTTTATAAGGGTTAATATGTTTTCATTKACTTTATCACTTTTAAATTTTGTGCATTTTATTATTACGCTTTATAATAAAAAAATGATATTTCAATGCATGTTCTATGCATTTTGTTASTGCACCTTCTCATTGAAGACTCAATGTCAAAATGAATATCCTCTWTAGGATACTTGCATAATCTTTTTTAATAAAGTCTTCTTCATCAGTGAAAGAGGAGACAGAAATGGATAAGAAACATTCATTGGAAAATGCGCAATAACAAAATACATCCWAAGTGTTYTGGGAGTGAAAATAAACCCATCCACTGAGYTCAAATGGAGTAATATATCCTATTTATTCAAATAGCAGATTCTTTTCCCCCTTTTCTCACCTTCTTTCTTTCCCCACTTAGAACTATCACGATTTAAGAATCTTCCGTTTACGATCCATTAAAAATGGCAAATCGAAATTAAAACCTTAAAGTAATGGTTTATAATTTGGTTCCAACTGATTTTGACACTATTATGATTGCGACTTTTAATAATATTTTAATTCCAATTCCGATTAAAAGTTTTTTTGGAAAAAAAAGTTAAGTTAAAAACAAATTTCATAAGGTAAATTTTGAAARGTTTACTAAAAGAATTAAAGTTTGTTATTAAAATGGGTTAAATTTAATATTTGTTTCAGAAAATTAAGTCGTCTATTGATCCTCTAAGGGTATAGAGGAATCAAAGCCCTTGTAGTTCTCTTATCCATAGACCCTCTCTTACCATCAATCGGTTACTCATGGGATTCTGGCACCAATACTAGTAGAAATTCCCACAGTCTTGATGTCGAACCATTGGAAGAAGGCGGCARGAAGGTTTTCTTATGTTAATTTTCAACTTTAACRCAATCATCGAAACAAGATTGGATCTCTAAAGAATCAAGACTTAGAGATGATTGATCTCTAGATAATATAGTTTTTCCGATACTAAAAGTTTGTTTGACCACAATTSTTAATATTGGGACTGCAAACACACCRGTGGCAATTAKAGATAAAGACTYAAAATGTTTCTTTTTTGTCACTCCACTAATAAATGATGTTGATGGTTTCAATATCATCACTTATATCTTCAAAGTCAAAACAAGTTGTTAGATAATTTTTAAATTRCGAAACGAAACTCGACCCAAATAACGAAGATGGGTTTGCTTTCTTGGTCCTTTGCCAAATTAGTAGATARGCAGGACCCTTTTGTTTACTCGTAGCAATGCTAGAAGATGGCTCCTCGATGGGAACTTGTATACTATAAGTAAAACTATACCCCATATACAAATAAGTTATATTTCTCTTAACATCATTAATCATTCTAGAAATATCGAACTTAATTATAATTTCATTATAGATACAATTATAATACACATCTAAGTATTAGTTTTAAACCTTCTATCTAATCTAGGATAAGAAAGAGTTGCAAGATGAATCTCAAATATTTCATAATAATATTTAACTCACCTCATTTTCCATTGCGTTAACACTCTCATTAGAAATATCTATACCAATTCACTTCTCAAAAGTTATAGCAATATTAAGACATTCATAAATAATTGAATAACAAGTCGAATAATAAACACTAAATAAGGAATATCCAAAACCATTGAAACTTCTAAAAATTCCAAAACCTGTTCACATATATCCCAAGTGGCCGGAACTACATACAAGCTTTGCACATTATGGTTGAGAAAGTACATAAAAATTCCTCATATTGAAAATATTCATTTAATAAATCTYTTGATACCTAAAAATAATCGATGTTAACGATTGAGGAAGCAYCAACAGCTAGCTCAACAAAYTGACWTAAGAAGTTATACGGCTAAAAATTAAATGACTAAAAAACATAGGAGGCAGGCAGCCATGGATCAGCACTCGAAGAAGGAGGAAAGACAGTCGAAGCGATAYAAGAGACTGAACCACTGAGCGAATCAGCTATCCATTGAACGGGATAAAATAATGTGGTCAAGAATCRAGGACATCTGCTACCTACTAGGTGAAGAAGGAGGACATGGGCCGTGAAGAACGTACAAAAACTGGAAAATGGACTAGTGGTCTTAGCTTCTTTCGGCCCCAAAATAGCAAGAACARCTCAACCAACTATAAATAAGAGAAGATGAAAGAAGAAAAGAAATCTCTCAATCTAGAAATCAAGCATGTTACCTTTGTTTTTACATCTTTAAGTCATACTTTTAGTAATGTTTAGCTAGTTTTATGATTAATTTCCCAATTATTTTTTATCTTTTAACTGTGTAGCTAGATAATATTATGTTTTTCTGCATAGTTAAATGATATTTGAGATTTTTATTTCATTATTTCTTAAGTTATTTTAACTTTTTAATCTGCTTTCTTACAGTTTTCATTAGTGTAATCCGTTAAATTGTGTTAATTTATCAATTTTCATGCTTGTTTTACCTAGCTATAGTTTTTCTTAGCTTTAGCCAAATTATTGGTTTACTTAAGTTACTTTTGCTTYCCTTGCTTTAAAGTTTTTCGATTTTCTTAGTCACAATACAAGTTTGCTTTCSAGTTGCATTTAGGTGATTACYGAGTTTCTTAAAAGCTTTCTTTTGTCAGTTCTYTCAAGTCTCTTAACTGAAATTAGTTTGTTTGTCTTTGCTTAACTATTTGTGATTATCTTAGTCATTTRTATCAGTCYSACATCATCTCGTATTAGTTTAATCTATTTTCCATTTCYTTGCATATTTTAGTTTGCATATTTTAGTTTGCATTTTGTTTGCACATCCTCGGTCAATGTCCAAAATTCAGTCATATATTTTTAGCCGGTTGATTTGTGCACTTTGCCGATAGCTTACTTAAGCTAACTCAAGGATTTTATATACAAAAAAAGGTTTCTACCAATATGACAAGTTGGTCTTTTAACTTAGCTCGTCACCACCAGGATTGCAGATTCGGCTAGGCAAATTTTAGCACACCAACACAATTGGCAAGACCAATGGGACCTATTAGGTATARAGGAAAGTACACTTTGGTCGCAAGATTATGACMGGAGATCAGAATAGCCCTCTTCGGGTTAACGTAACATCTARATGTGAATGTTAGAGTTTGGTTCTGTAAGTGRTATCCAATAGACATTCGAAAAAATGGGTGCTCCACAAGAYGCAGCACATAGGCGACAAGYRCCATCAACATCACCTAATCCTTRTAATGAACAGCTYATTCGTACCTCTTTGTCAGCATTAGGTTCACCATCGAACAGTGCACAAATGAGTTGATGCGAAACCTAAATRAGCAATTCGCCAATGTCTTTAAACCRATGCTGCAAAATGAAATCCAGGGTTGACATAATGTGGAGGTCCAAGGTACTCTACTCCAGCCCAACTGATCTATTATTCCTTTCTAATCACGACTCCTTTCATGAAAAATTTAGAAATTGTACAGTCCTGGGTGTAACCCTGCCATAGTTTCCCCACAGACTAATTTTAATGGCTGGAAGGACCTAATCTCAGCRAATGGGTCATATTCCATTSATGGGYCAACCCTAGTCACAATGACAACCGCAACATGGGAGGCAGTCGTCCACCTTCGCTTTCCCAAAGACCGTAAACCCTTTCCCGSCTCAAACTTCAAATTGCCCCYGTTCACCAAGACAATACTATCAGCATCTGGTTGGGYGCCAAGAGTATGGTGTCCAATGTACAGCTGGACAGGCTTAGACCAACCCTGTCCGACTTACGACATAGATTTGAGGAAACCAATCTCCCCATCCACAAGAGCATTCTTACTAAAATATGTGCCTTTAAGGGTAATTAAAGAGCAAGCTATAGTCGACTTCTTGGCTGAGCATTCCTGTATTAATATAGTTGATCCATGGTCGAAAGCATAAAATTATGTTGGGATTAAACCTTGGAGGCTGACGTTTGATAGATGCCAAATTGACCTAGGAACAGGGGCTGACATTATAGTTACTAGCTAGTCAGCCTCAAGGGCAATTTTATGTTAAAAGTTTGTGTTGATACAAGGCTCTGATTCTAGGGCTACGATTGCTGGTATCCATGATAGCCCGAGCTGTGCAAATTGTGGAGACTCCTAACTAGTCATTCGGTAGTTAGCAGGGGAATACATGTGTACGAATGCCAATTTGATCAGCCTATACCAAGAAACTCAACATCTGCTGAGTAAGTTTGTCAACAGATACTCATGCACTTATCTAGGGAAAATAACCAAGAAGCAAATGATTTGGCCCAGTATGCATCAGGGTACAAAGACATATTACCAGGGGTTGTATCAACTCACTTGCACCAACTGATCATTTGCATCAATAGCCGAGACACGACTTACTAAAGGGCCGAGATCAAGACCTACCTAAAAAACCCTTTGATCAAGGTTAGTAAGCAACTCAAATACAGAGCCCTAAATTAATTAGTTGTTGACGATCACTTATTCAAAAGGAGCCATGAATGATTGCTATTTAGGTGTTTGGATAAGGAAAAGTCAGTAAGGGCATTGGCCGAAGTCTACAAGGGATTATGTGGAGCACACCGAGTAGGGCCAAAACTTAGATGGTCCCTGCATTGGCATGAAGCTTATTGGCCGATCATCATAGCTGACTGTTATGCCTACGCCAAAAGCTGTGACGTTTGTTAAAAGCATGGATATCACTTTAATGTGCCGTCCATGAAGCTCCATCCTAATATAAAGCCATGACTGTTCAAAGGTTGGGCAATGGATGTAATCAACAAGATTCATTCGTCGTCTTGTAAAGGCCATCCTATTCATCCTAGTGGCTACTAACTTTTCTATCAAGTAGGTGGAAGCTCAGCTGATGATAAAGGTAACTCAGGAAGCTCGGTATTAACTTTCTCAAACATCATATCATTTTTTGTTTTAGAGTTCCAGAATCCATCACAGCCGATCATGGGACCATCTTTACTGGGATAAAGTGGCCGCTTTTGCTAAACAATTCAAAATCAAGCTTATACACTCAACCCTTACTATGCCCAGGCTAACGGGTAAYAGGAAGCAACCAACAAAACGCTTATCAATACGGTGGAAAAGGCRATTGAAACAAATCCAGAGGTCGCATGAAGGTTAGAAAGTACTTTGGCATTRAGGAACTCCCATAACACGGTATAGGTTTCATACCTTGTCGGCTGATYTATGGGCAAGACGCAGTTCTTCCAATAGAACTTACCATACGATCAGTTAGGGTAGCATTCCAGCACAATACGTCAATAGCCGATTCCGAGCAAGCTTTGCTCATGTAATTGGACTAGGTAGACAAAGATAGGTGGATGACTTTTGAACACATCCTAAGACACAAACAGAAAGTAGCCAAGGCYTACAATCAGTAAGTTCGGGCTAGAATTTTCCAGAAATGTGATATGATTTGGAAAAAAAATCTTACCTAATACACCTAACAACCCCGAATTCGGCAAATAGTTAGCTAGATAGGATAGGCCCTTTTTGGTTAACAAAGTTATCTTGGGAGGAGCCAATTGGCTAATGCAACTGACTGGTAAAGAGGTGGTCTGAGCAATCAACGACATGTATTTAAAGTGGTATTATCCTTCTTTCTAGGAAGGAATTGAAATTTTGATGAAAAAAGAAATATTTAATAAAAATTACTCAGCTAAGCAGCCAACTGACTTGGAAAACATAAGGACTATTTTTYCTACAAGTTAGCCGAGTAGCAAAGAAAAGAAGGGATGCAGGTTCACGAATGGCTGAGAACACATTTGGCTTTAATCAGAAAGGGGGATGGATCAAGGAGGAGCAATGTCAACACCTCCTCGCAATTAACCTCAGCAGACGGGGGAAGTTTAGATTTTCCATATGGGGAGCAGAATTGGATGAAGCCTCAGCAACCACATTCATCACATCATCGTAAGTGCAGACAAAAGGTATCATCATTCTAGCCAGTTGGGTCCTCAACTACAGGATCATTGGACCTTTCAGCAGGAGTTGGAGTAGCAACCACAGAAGAAGGGATGACAACGGTTCAACTCGACTAGATAATTCACCAATAGTGGGACTTAGTTCAGTCTCCTCAGCCTAGCCGATTGGCTTCTCGGCTAATTGGGGGTCTTATGAGCTTTAGTATCCCAGAGCCAATATCGCCCAGGTCCCTGTACACTTCTCTAGGCTCTCAGTACCCTTTTTTTTTTCACTCTCCAGCATGACGCGCTAGCTCTCTAGATCAGTCAGTCGAGACTGAACCTGTTGAGCCTCTCTATAGAATGGTCAGGAGAAATGATGAAGCTCAACATATCTTCAGTAACCACAACAAGGGCAAGGGAAGTAAYAGTAATAGCTGTGGCCTCTCGATCCTAGTCAAACTCCCTTGCTCTTTCTCTTCATCGGAAGACTCAACTAGAGGGCAATAGAAGAAGTAGTCGAACGAGASCTTTTCTTCTCTGGTTTCTYCAAAACAAGAATGGTCAGCTATGAAAGCATAAACATTAAAGAGTATTGAAAGTGATGGAGCATGTTACCTTTACCAGGATAACCGCTGGAACACCGATTGATCGTAGCCATTTCAATTTCCTCACCCCAACTAAACAGCRTCAAATCGAGGTAGGTCAAGAAGGGAATTTAGGTCAATCGGCTCTGCCGGTCTTGCAAGATAAAAGGAGAAGGTAAGAACAAGGAGCCAACTGTTTACCGTTCAAACTCAACCGTTCACAAATCAAATATACCTTGGATAGAAGCAGGTTCTTCAGTTTTCCTCTTCTTTTCTATGAGGCCCCAGTGGGAGGAGACATGACTTAAGGAGGGGAGGCAACCAAAGTAATGATAYAGGCAGTGCCCTTTTTCTAATTTGAGGAAGTCCTAGTAGCCGAGCCAGCAGCTAAGGGAGCAAAAGAAATGAAGGCTATAGCAGACATGGCRAGCTTTTGAAGGCATTTGGTCGAGTTAGCTAAAAATAAGGTAGTGCCCATGTGGTCCCATTAGGTCTCAGAGGCTGGAGTACTCAAGTGACAGCGTTGAAAATTCTGAAAAATGAATTTTTCAAGCTTCGGATGGCAGTCCTCCATCCAAGCTCTGACATTAGTCGGTATATCCTGTATTAAGTTGAGGGTCAGCTAGTATATCCTCCATTAAGCCGATCTACTTGGCATAGATATTTTGGTGGGGATAAATATTTCGAAGGAAYAAATGAAGGCATTGATGGCAAAAGACCAAATGGTAGGATGGCAATAAAAAGGTTTTTGTCAAAGTGGAAGTAGAAGATGATAGTTGGATGGCATGAAAAATGCCAGACCTTCTTRAGGTGCCCTCTAGACTTGGGGTACATYGCTCGGACGATTGGTCAAAAATGGCCAAATGGCCAGGCCAGCACCTAAAGTTCTTCGGCCATTTTGATAAGGACCAWGCCAGCTTGGAAAGGGGAAGATGAAACCCATTAGGCTTCATAAATGAAAGATCAYTAGTWGTGAAAGGAAGGACGACAGGGCCGAGTTTGAAGAACTCCTTACTAGAGTCATAAAAGACTAGAATATATTGGTCGAGGAGTTGATTCTGATCAAAAGTTTCATCACAAGTTTCACTATTGGAAGACATTGTGGCTGCAATTGAGAAGGAAAAAAAGAAAGCGATTGATCGAAAAATGAGGGGCTGAAGACAYGTAACAGAGAGTTCAGTTGCAGAGATGATTCGGGAGCTCCAAGAAGAAGAAGACGACAGAGAGTAAAATAAAAAAATTATGATTCTTTTGCCTATTTTGCTGCCACTGAAAAGGTAGGACAGCTACGACTCCAAAGACAGGTCATCATTGTCATAGCAGCCCAACTAGCTAGAAGCAAGGAAAGTTGTCTAGGCAGTAGCCAATGTCTGTAGGAATTCCAGTAGCACACGAAAGGTCATGATGACAACAAGCCTTACTCAATCCAACTGTTAGACACAACTAATTAGGCGAAGGCTTGGGAGGACATATGTTGACACCTAAAAATAGTCGATGRTAACGGCTAAGGAAGGAGCAACGGCTAGCTCAAAAAAGCGACTTCAAAAAGTTATATGTCTAAGAATTAAATGGCTACAAAATGCAAGAGGTAAGCAAATCCATGGATCAACTGTCCAACAAGGAGGAGAGACAACCGAAATGATAGAAAGGACGAAAGCAACGAGTGAATCGGCTATCGCCTGAACGAGAGAAAACTYTATGGTCGAGAATTCAGGACACATGCTACCTACCAGTCATAGTAGGAGGACATGGGCCGAGAAGGATGRGTAGAAGATAGAAAGTGGACAGTGATCTCAGCTTCCTTCGGCCCTAAATCAACAAGAACATCTCAGCCAAATATAWATAAGAGAAGATGAAAGAAGACAAAAAATCTCTCCATCCATAAATCAAGCATGTTATCTTCGTTTTAACATACTTAGTCATGTTATTAGAAATTTTTAGCTACTTTTATGATTAAATTCGTAATTATTTTCTAGTTTTTAACTATGTAGCTAGGTAATGTTATGTTTTTCTGCATAGTTTAATGATATTTGATGTTTTTATTTGTTATTRCATAAGTCAATTTAGCTCTTTAATCTGCTTTCTTACAGTTTTCATTAGTGTAATCTGTTAAACTGCTTTAATTTGTCAGTTTTTTTACTTACTTTATCTAGCTGTAGTTTTCCTTTTCTTTAGCCAAATTACTGCTTTACTTAGTCACGTTTGCTTACTTGCTCTAAAGTTTGTCGATTTGCTTAGTCACAACACAAGTTTGCTTTCTTGTTACGTTTAGGTGATTATAGAGTTTTTTAAAAGCRTTTTTAAGCTAACTAAAGGACACTYTATACAAAAAGAGGTTGATACAGATCTGACGAGTCGATCAAAAGGCTAGTTAGTRAGAGCTCAAGCCTTGTTGTGTTGAAAAGCTKACCGGGACCAGGATYGCCAATTGAGTGCATCCACTGTAAATGAAAATTCTGACTTAGAGGATGGGGGTTTTGCATTACAATGAAGGATGATGATTGTGAAAATAATAAGCATGTTGCAAATAGAGAAGAGATTGGTAGTTATCTACTCAAGGGAGATAAGGAGGGTCCTAATTCAATGGACATATATGGAAGAGCAGTTGCAATYATCATTGTACAATATATTCATTGTCGAYCTGGAAAAGATATGATGGAACCAYATTGTATATTGACATATAAGATAATGAAGCAAGAGAAGATCAACTTCAGGGGTGTATTTTGCSACAACTTGATTTGACTGCTCGTTCAAAGAAGAGAAAGTTACCTTARGAAAGATTTGTTGACTCATATCTTGAGAAGCATGAGATTTTTGTAGCTGAGGGTGATGCAATTGAAATGACAACCTTGTTTTTTGGGTTTAGAGACCTGCATGGAATTTTAGGCAAAAGAAAGAAAGAAGATTTGCAAAGAAGAATTGGAAATGCAGGTGAAGGTTCAGGTCTTCAAAAGGAAGTTGATGAAAACAATGAAGATGAAGGTATTGCTAAAATTGGGGCTGGTAATGGTGAATTGATGAATAAATTAGAGAAGTTGGAAAGAAAAATATGTAGAATGAAAGAATCATTGAAGACCATTAAGAGAAAAGAGAGAAAGCAAGGGAAGTTTATGCAAGAAAAGTTTGATCACATTCTAATGTTATTGTAGGGTGAGAAGGAACAGGAAAAGTCTCTGAATGAATCAYATGGGAAGGAAGTAGAATGCAGTGAGCAACAAGTTGATGTGGGGAATGGAAAGGGTGATTCAATTGATGTTGATAATATGGAATGTGGAAGTTAATATTGACCATCTCATTGGTGACATTGTTAGGTTCATTAATGACCAARAGTTCATGCTAAACACTTTGAACCTAGTCAGGAAGTTGGTTAAGAAGTTGGTGTTTAGGTAGTTGGTGGATGATGGAAATGAGCAAATTCACATGGATTATGCTGAAGCTGTGGCTGTAAATAACTTGCAGTTGCATTCTTTAGCTTTCACCAACCTGAAACCCAATGAATTTTTTGTTAGGTTTAGCCATATATGAGTTTATATATGAGCTGTAAACATTTCTGAGGCCTTAGCCTATTTTTGGAATGAATCTATGTCAATTGCATTTGGACATGATTTGTAGGGTTGTTAGCTCTATTTGCTCATTTTGGTGAGTAAAGAAACCACGAACTATGAGCTCYGTTTTTCTAAATTTTGTTATCTTATTATGGAGCTAATAATTGGCATATTTTCTTGTTGTGTATGCTTTTTTGCTGTTTATATTTGCTCAGTAGTGTTGAATAATCGATATTTAATGTATGAATAATCGATCATTCATGCATTAGCATTCTCAGAAAACGTGAAGAAAAGCATGTTGACATGTGGTACATGATTATTGGTTTATGATGCTCGATTATATGTGCACAACTTGTCCTCTTTGTATACAAGTTTAATCGATTATTAATGCTGATTGAATTTGGAAGATAGATTGTTTAAACATTGATTACTGATACTTACTTAATCGATTATGCATATTTCACTATTCATGTATCATGTGATTTTTTACTAGATTGTTCATGTTGTTCAATTCGGAAATGRCATTATGTAAAATAATYATTATTGATATACAGTTAATTGATTATTCAAATATTATTAATAGCTAATRGAGTAGGTAATCAAATGAATGATTGAAGAAGGTTGAATTTATTCTTCATAACACTTTGAATAATRGATTATTCAAAGACAWTAATCGACTAATTCATAATTCTTTGGCATGGTAAACATCCTGTGATTCGGCTGAATTTTATATYATTAATTAAATAAAATRATTATTATTTAAATTCGAATTAAGTTGTACAATGAATTTTGTTGGCAAAGTTTCATTTATATTTTCTAATCTAGGTGATTTTTTTAGTCAAGAAATTCCTAACTTCAAATACAAATTTGAAATTTAAATATTTCAATTTTGTGCCTCTTCAACTTCACTAAAAAATTATCCTCCTATTGCCTCAAAGTGTAAACCAAAACCAAATAGAGCCTTAAGGTTACTTAAGTGGGACTCGTATTCATATTGAGAAAAAGATGATAGAAAGGGTTACAGTTATGAACAGTCAATTCGAGGAATTATGAATCATGGATTTTGATTCATAAAAGTGAATATCAAAACTGAAAAATATCGACTTATAAACTATATAAACTGAATTAATCGTTCTTGAATCCTTGGCCACAGTTCGGTTCTGGTTCGATTCATTGTTCCGGTTGAACCGCGATCACCCTTAGGCGCTATCTCCACTCCGGAATTGCCTTTCTCCAATTGCAGACAATCCTCTCCGCTCAAGCCATAGGGCCAACAACCGCCCCTCTCCCCATTCTGCRGGACCACCGTTTCCCTCTCCAACTTCCCAGCCTTCCTGAAACTTGGTTTCCCCACCCCCCCAAATTTCCCGGCGAAAAGCGTTCTGTCTTCAAGGGCCGTACGCTGTCCGCCTACTGCTGCCAAAGCATCCGCCACTTCACGCCATACGCTGCCAAGGGCACKGCCGCTGTACGCCGTTCTTCAAGTTTCGTGCATCTCAAATTAATTAATTTTTTTTTTTCGATCTTCTTCATCCTTAGTGCCTATGTTTTTCAAATTCAGTTAACTTGTTGTTTGTGTCCTTTTTTTGGCATTTTTTATAATGTTAGAAATTTGAATTAGCGTGGAAATTTCTGCATTTTTACCTTCTGCTATGTACGGTGGAGAAGTCCTGTGGTCTTAAGGAACAGATATTCCTTTTAATCCTTGCATCTGAACATGTTCTAAATTTGCATTTTACTTCTGAGACAAAAATTCCCTGGTTTTTCTTTTTTTTATTGTTATGTGTGTATATTGGCGGGTTCTGAATGTGGTAGCATAGGAATAATGCCATCAACGGTGGTGCTTGTCTTTGCAGACTACCAGTTTACGATATAAACGATGTAGCCCTTAAACAATTGGCTCTTTGGCCGAATTTTTTAAGCAAAAGAAAGAATGAAGTAATGCTATTCAAGATTTTCAAATGGTTTTGAGGGTTTAGTTTGCCCGACATTTATGTTTACTCTTGAGATGAAGTTGATTTTGTCGTCTGCACCTTATCTCTCTCGCAATTTCTGGAAGGGGGAAAAACCAGGAGGAATTTGTTGTATTATGGGATGCGTGGGGGAAAGGACTACTCAAGTTTATAGGCAGAGGCAACTACTGAAGTAATTATAAGGCAATCAAGGTCTGTCTGTGGGGAGCTGAATTTTAGATGTGAGTTGCACATTGACAATGTCGTATCTTGGTTAGTGTGCTTCATTATTGGACAGCAAAATGACCAGCTTACTTGAAGAAAACTAATTCATGTATCGACCAGCTTAGAGAATCCTATACCATAACGATAAGAAAATAATCGGAACATGGTAACTTGTTCCCAAATAACCATATGCAGATAGATTATAGAGTACAGAAAGAAAGAAGGGGAGAAATGAGGAGAAAGAACCTGATTTATAGTCCCAACATTAACTTGAATCTCCATCAAATGGGCCTTCTTTGTTTAAATCCTTTCATTTTCCTGACCTGGAGCATATGAAAGAATGGCATACAATTAGACACATCTAAAGAGTAGCAGATGGATGCCCRGACACATCTGAGAAKAGCAAGGTTACATCCCCTTACCAAGCAATTGTTCAGACTCTAATTCATAMCCTTGTCCCAAATATATCAAAAAGATTTGTTTTTTAATTATAAAAAGCACTTTAGCATTCTTTGCAAGATTATTTTCTGCTTCTCAATTAAAAGAAAATAGAATATAATAATATACTCTAATTTGTCTTTGGGGCTTTTATGGAATTAACTAGAAATTTAGTTGTTGTAGGATAAAACTTCAAACTCACTGGAGTCGTTGCAGGATTTCGCCTTTYTGTTCCCYTGGGCATCATACTATATACTTCACGATATAAGCATAAACCTAACGCATCAGTCATCAGAGAAGAAAAGGTAAGAAGAAGAAACAATGTCGTACTTGCTGCCGCACCTTCACTCCGGCTGGCCATAGATCAGGCAATTCTGACCGAAGAAGAATCCCTTGTGATCATCCGGTTTGGACATGACCGGGACGAAACTTGTATGCACGTAATTCACAACATAACCATCTACTTGTATATATATGGAGATGATGCTTGATTTTTTCGTGRTTTTGGTGTTTCAATCTGCTTTTTTATTGGGTGTTAGCCTCTATGTGATTGTTTTGTATGAAATTGAATGTCTTAGTTTTATTCAACTTTTATGCTGGGTTCTGAGAAACCCTAGTTTAAATTACTGTGGATTTTCTGCAATAAACAAGGTCCACTTAGTTAACCAGAAAAAAGGGGGATGGGGGGGGAGACCAAACGTGATGCTACCATTGGCATTTTAATGGGTTTTTACATGATTTTGGTTAGTTGAGAGTTTAAAACTCTAAGCTAAATTGGTTACTTTCTCTGCTAATGTTTTTCCCTTTCTTGGATCAATTCTTTGTATTTTCATCCATYATAATCTTAGCCTAATCACTATTGATTTTTTGGGAGTTTGAAACTAAGGAATCCTCTTAAGCAAGTTAATAAATAAACAAAAGCCTGTAAAACTCCTTCCCTGTGAGGGAAGCATAGAGGGTTAAAATCTTGAAGAATTCCCTTATCTAGGTTCTTTTGTTGTCTACACAATTTTTCTATCAGAAATATCAGAGAAGAAAAACATTAGAGTTAAGTCCTAGTCGGTTTCAAGGAGCTCTGGTTTATATATATTTATATCTTGTTTGTGTAGTGATAGTGATGGGCAAAGCTTGGAATTCTATAATTGTCAAGCTTAAAAGCAATACTAAAATTGCTAAAAAATTGGTCTCAAGACTCTTACTGTGAAACCAATGGAATAGGGCACAGTACAAATTTTTTGTTGATCCACCTATTTTTGGGTATTGAGACTCTCTCTTTCATATGTTTTCATGRGAACTGAAAGAATAGTTTTTGAGACTTCCTCTTTTCATGATCGGTTTATCTAATCTTACTTGTGATTGACTAAATTTATTATACCACTAGTCTCAGTTGATTTATCTATTCTTTTAATTTGATTTGTTATTGTACCACTAGTCTCACTTGATTTATCTGTTCTTTTAATTTGATTTGTCAAAGGTCACGTGGCAGCATCTGTCTAGMTTTTGGGGCCTTCCRACTGAGGTGTCTGTTTTAAGTGGTTTGTTATTTTTGTTTACTTGKTTGTGTAGTGATCATGACTTGGAATTTTCTCATGGTCATGTTCAAAGCAARACTAAAATTGCTAAAAAATTGGTTTCAGTCTCTTACTGTGAATTTGATGGTATAGGGCAAAAGCAAKTTTTTTTGTTGATCCACTGTTTTTGGGTATTGAGACTCTCTTCCAACATGTTTCGTGCAAACTGAAAGAATAGTTTTTGAGACTTCCTCCTTTCATGATTGGTTAATCTAATCTTACTCGTGATTAATTAAATATTTGATATCACTACTGTCACTTGATTTATCTGTTCTCTTAATTTGATTTTTCAAAAGCCACTTGGTATCTGTCTAGGGTTTGGGCCCTTCGTACTGAGGTGTCTCTTTTAAGTGATTTGTTATTTTTGTGMATTTGACTTCTGCAACCTTAGTTGTTTTAACTTGATAGCTGATCCTCTAACAGTTTCCAGATATATGGCAAGAATTGTACAGCGAGATAACTGGTAAAGAGATTTCTTTTTCTTTTTTCCCCTTGACTTYCAAGAACACTGATCTTTGTAGAATACATTGTGCTACAGAATGCCTCGAGATTCTCTAATTTTCCTTTTGGCTTGTGAGGCACCTATATCCAACTAGTCTAGCTTGTCTAGCGGATTTTAGTTTTTTTTCTACGCAACTAAGCCACAAAAAATCTCTTTCTTTACAGGTCATTTAGCTACCCAATGATGCCAGTCTGGTTCTGCCTTGCAGGTAGGTGTATCTTTATGTTCTTCCTCTTTCTATACTCTAAAGGCATTTGTGTTTTATTATACCAAAAAACATGAATCAATATCTACCTCAATCTTGTTTCAAAATTCTTGGTTATTGTAATATAAGAATTGTTTGTGTATATTTTGCTGCTAATCTATATTGGAAGAAAGCYTGCGTGTGTATTTCTCATATTTTTGCAAATTATTTTTCTTTTTGACTAACTAGGGTTGCTTTTTTCATCTGGGAACATCAGGTATTCAACATTCACAAATTATTTTTCTTTTTGACTAACTAGGGTTGCTTTTTTCATCTGGGAACATCAGGTATTCAACATTCACAACATGCTGGTCTTTCATCTGGGATCATCATATATTTGTCCTCATGTACTGATCTTTTATAGTGATTTACCTTCCTTCTCACTAGGGGGTATTCCAATGAGTGACATGCRTGTCATACAATTCATTTGACGTAGTGCCTGATTGCGTTGCAATGATGCCATTTCTTATGTCTGATCAGTCCTTCACTATAATGATGACTATATCAAGGTTATTATGTATAAGACTGAACGCATTTGCTAGATGTCGTCTAATAATAATCACCTTGAACATCCTGAATTTTCTGGTGACCAGAAATTGGTAGGATTGTCTTAAAAATATGTTCTGCTGTTTGGAACACTAAATTTGCAGATCTCTACTCTTGTATTCCGTCCTTGAAATCATTAACCTGCCTTTCTCTCCTTTACTTTTTCCATGCAACCGGTTGACAAGCAAAGAACTGATGAATGAGTCCAGCTCATAAAAGGAAGCTGCTGTTATGTCTCCACACAAGAAGTTTCTTACTATGGACTCACGAACTTTACTTCTTTCACACTCAAAAAATCCACTAATGAGTGTGCTGAAAGATGGTCTTTTGATGTTGCCTATGAAATGTTCAGGAAAAAAAACGGAGTTGCTACCATACGGAAAAATAGAGTTTGGGAGTATTTTTGACAATAATCTGCTTAAGGCCTTCTGCATTTTGTCCCGTGCTGCTTGATCAAAATAGCCTTAGACATGGCTGCCTGGCATATTAAATTGGTCCATTCGGCACCGTCTTGTTCGAAATTTTTCTAGATATTTATTTGAGCTATATCTTGAACTAGAAGTTGAACTTCTATTAGAAGAAACTTTTAATTTGARTTAGGGAGGAAACCTTATGCAGAAGGGAATCAATTGGCTTCTTTCTTTAATATTTGCTTAGTAATTTTTAGTGGTATTCACSTTTATTTCTAAGGTTGGAATTTCCTGTTGCATTAATTTGTCTCATTGTGGTCTCACAAAATGTCTGGCTACTTTGTGTATTCAATGTATAATAGTATTCGGCTCAATAACCAACCGCAGATATCATTTGGAGGATTATTTGAATCTATTGAATTTCATCGGCTAGTTATTCTGTTTTGAAGTCCACATATAATTTCAAAGTGGGAGTCTGACAAGGTCTTATAAGTAAGGGTCTCTTTTCTTCATATTTATTAGTTCACTATTACCTAGGGATATATTCAGTAAAAAAAAAAAAAAATTTAAAGGTTTCTACTTCTTAAGCAGATAGTTTGTCCTCGTCACATGTTTTGAGTATTTTGATTGAGATGAAATGCAAAATAATTCTTTTATGTGTTTATTGTTGCTCGTTTTTTTACATATTCATAATGTCTCTAGCTGAAATATGGGCAAAAAACATTATAAATTAGTCAAATTCCTATAATTAGTAAAATTAGTCATCCAAATTCGAATATTATGGCTTTCCACTAATTCTAGATCTCATTTTTTTTTTCCTTTTTTTTTCCTTATGTAACACATTACTAATGGCATAGATGTAGGATTGTAGTTGGACGTATAGAATGTATGTGCAGGGTGAGGGGACTTTCCCCTGAATTTGTTTATGGTAATCATTGGTTGTAGTAGATTGATTGTTACCTTTCTAAAGCCTACTGGATCCAGGTATCTTAAGGACCCCCTCATTCCTCATTACCTTCCTTAAGAGTCTCAACATGCCTCCATAAAATTTAGTCAAAGCACTTCCTTCAAACAGCTCCATCTCCTGTACATGATGAAAGGGAAACTCATCATTCGACTCCACCACCTAGTGAGGTTCTTTATTTATCTGCACCACGTGCATACCCATCTATTGGGGTTGAGGTACATCTCGAGCAGGATGCCGACCCAACTACATCATTACCGGCAGATTCCGACTTCATCAGCACCCCCATCCGCAGCTGGTTCTACATCTGAAATACAAGATCCACGAAAGTTTATAACGCCCTACGATGGAATGTAACCCTTAAAGATTGAAGTTTCCTGTTAATTCACATTGAWATGTATACATTTMTAACAATTTATTTACAAGTGATAGGTTCTTTCCTTATCATAAGTGTGCATGTGCTATCACTGAGATATTCCAGTCTCAGTTTACGGGAGGTTATTCCACATTTTCCAAGGTGCTTATTGAGGTTAAAGATCTGTGGTTTGCAGAGCTTGGAGTAAGTAATTTGAGGCTTTATGATAGTTTCCTTTTGTATACAAATTGTTTGAATTATTTGTGAGTTCTTCAAAGCTGCTGAACCAMACAAAAGAAGGCACATTTCGAGTATGAGGTTTCTCGAACCTCATACTTCTAATATTCAGATTTTTAGTTRTATCAAAAAGTAACTCGTTCATGTAAGGTTGCTGGTATTAGTTTGTGGTCAGAATCAACTCCTAACTGTATATACAGCTAATTAAGATGCTAAATTTGARGGCTAACTGTCCTAAAAGAATGAGATGAAGGAAGAAAAATTGCTAGTTTTGGTGTAGCATTGCAGATTTGAAAARGGGTACGTTGAAAAGAGGGTTCCACAATCACATCTATACTCTCTTGCTTGAAATACTCTTTACATAACCATGAAGATTAGCTACTACATATCTTGCGAATTTTCTTCTATGATTTTATAGAATCTGTCCTCAAGCTTCCACTCTTAATGAGTTATGTGAATCAATGGAACTTTAAAGCTCTTTCTGCAAGTGTGATATTTAAACACTCTGTTAGAACAATCTTATATGTTTCTACAAGGGAATATGTTGAGCTGTTTCTGCGAGTGTTGAGTTAAATCCCTCGGTTATTTAATCTTCATAGAATTTGAGAATGGTTAATAGAAGTGCCCAGACATTGGAAGCTGATTATAGTTGGGCATACTAAGTATTTTAAATGTTGAACTTTTGGTGAAGTTCCTTTATAAATTTSAAATGCTTGGTAAATGCAAAATTCTGAACATTACAGGGAGCAGCGAAATAATACAGCTAAGCATTGTTGTTGAGGTCCAAAATTGGAATGCATTTTAGCTGCATTTCAAGACGGACAAAAACGATGTAATGCATGTTCCTTAAGTTTGAAAGGAGATTGTTTAAAAGATGCTGAGAACTCCATGCAGCAGAGCTTGTTCAATATTTTTAGTTGTCTGTAACTGATACAAAGATTAATCATCAATTGATTTGGCTTTGGCAAGCTTTTGTTTCTGTTTCTCCTCCTTCATCCTAAGCTAATTAAATCAGGTTGCGAAAGCCGTTTGTATAAGATTTAATAGTTTTTTCATCCTGGATCTTTTGGCCATTCCACTGCATTTGAAAATTCTTTTCTTGGYGAGTTTGGAAAGCATCATTCATATGGAGAAAATCTCAAATAATCTCTTTGGTAATTTGCATCAAAATTGTGTTCAGCATGGTTTTACAACTTCAATTTTTTGGCTCAGCATGCTTGACTGTTATATCATCTTCTATTAACTATTATTTGCTTAAAACTTTTCATTGTCAATTGTTTTAGATATAGCAAGAGTTATCTTTTTAAAGTCAAATGTTGTTTTCATTATTTTCATTCTCCACAGAGTCCATATCTTTTTATCCTTCTGCATTATAAATTCTATCGCAGAAACAATTTCATTGGGACTCAATGTACGATGCACAAATTCATCGAGGGTGAGCATCTAGGTGTGCAACTCAGTTGAGCAATACTGTGTGTCGAGTTCGCCAAAAGAATCAGAAGTCTTCTTGGATGTCAGAAGAGGTCTACTGACAACTATGTAAGTATTGGCAGTCTAAGGGATTCAGAAAATCTCTAAATCTGCAAAGGAAAACCGACTCAATGGTCATGATAGTTTAAGCATTTTACTACATATAAGAGGATCTGTCTCATTTCCGAAGCACGAGATGAGGATGGTAAGTTACAATTTATTTGATATCACATTTGAAAGAATATTTTAACTTTCATAAATATTATTTTTTTAATATCAGTTATTCATATTAATACTTGCAGCATAACGAATGAGGGAAAGACTTTCAATACATGGAGTGTCGGCAACACTCTCATGCGTTCCAGGATGGGCCCAAGAAGGGTGATTTTGTAAATGAGAGATCCCGTCATAAATTAAAATTCTTGTGTACAACATGGAAAAAGCTAAAAAAAAAAGTACACTTTATCTTTTTATCTTTTGACAATATATAAATAAAAGGATATATATCTTTTGAATGTTTTTTTAGAGACATTAGTTTGTGGAGCCTAATTATATGTTATTGAATCTTAATACTTTTAAAATATTTTTATTTGTCTAGAGTGAAGTCCTAGCAATTCTGTCCTAGATCAGAAATTGTTGTTTATGGAAGCAAGTGGTGGTTTGAAGAAGGGTAAAGTTTATGGCATGGGAGTGAGTCTGAATGGGTTAACCTAGAGTACGGTCGGCCATCTCGTGCAGGATCATCTTTCAGACCATCAAATGAATTGCTCAAAATGTTTGAAGAAAAGTTACGGGCTGAGTTTGACAAGAAGATGAAAAAGAATGATTGAAAGGTGGAGCAACTGATGGAAATGAATTGCACGGTGATGCAACATTTGGGGGTGGAGTGTCCTGCACAAATGGCAGATGACGATGAGGACCCCATAGATGATCGATTTACTTGATGTTCTTGTTTTATTTGGGTCTTACATTACACTTTTTTTTTTTCACTTTATAGTTTATTTATTATATTTTTTTACTTAATCATTGAATGATTGTATGACTAATGATATCTTATGATGAATTTTATAATTTTGAACAATCTATATTTATTAATTTTATTAATTGAAATTATGTTGGTTATGAATGATTAAATTTATTATGACAGGTATTAAATATTTTTAGAATTTATTAAAATATGAAAATTAAAAAAATTAAAAATAGGTTGGCCCTCTCAAATTTGCGAGGGATTCGCTAGAGACATTTTAGTTCGCATTTCATCTATTAATCAATCGCTCGCAAATTTACGAGGGAATTATGAGGAATATAATAATTTCTATTTATTTTAATAATTATTCCCTTGCAAGTCCTTTACAAATTTGAGAGGGATATCATAATTCCTATTTAATCCATTAGTTATTTCATCACAAATTCCTGGTAAATTTGCGAGGGATATCCATATTCCTATTTAATCTATTAGGTATAAAGAAAATGCTTCGCAAGGGAGCACTATGCCTTAAGATCATAGAGCTTCCTAACCTAGCGCCTTATGTATTTCACCTCTTCATATTCTATATCAATTGTTATATTATAATTTCTAATATGTATGGATATATCTATATTCTACAAATTTGTATATAATAGTCGCAAACAGGATCTAACTCTGTATTATTATTCACATGTTATCCCTGGCAAGATTCTTACAAACTTCGAGGTACTGTGGATCAAGCATTAATTTTTTATGAGAATATGAATCATAATAGACAGTGGGAAGTCACGGGGGCCATATGAGTGGATGAGCGAGTGAGGTGCGCGTGCTTCTCATTTATGTTATATGATTCTTTTCTCATGATTCCCTGATTTGCCGCCTTGCCTAAGCAATTTAATGCATGATAAATTATGGCTTCAACCCACAAATTTTAAACATAAATTTACAATGACACATATCCCTTGCAAATAGTCATTTTGTGAGGGATTTGTTCCTCATAAATTCCCTTATTTCTTGCACTGAAGCCATGTGTTTGATGATATAATTAAAAAATTTTGGTGCTACAATTGAAAAGCGAGTGTTTGTTATACGAGATGAGAATAATACAACCAAAGCCGTCAAAATGAGGAAATACAAAAACTAATTAAATATCCCAATAATGAAATTCATGATTTCTGATGCGTAGGTTGATTTCTTTTATATGTTTTATACTGTCATACTAATACAATTGTGAAGGATTGGGGAGATGAAGTAATTGGTCAGAACTTAATTAATATGGTAGAATTAAACTAATTAGGGATATAATCGATTTCTAATGGGTGGTTTCCAAGATTAGGTGACTCTGATTAGTAAAATTGGGAAATTTCACAAGTCATTAAAATAATTTTGTTAATATAATTCATATAGGGATATGACATTATCTGTATTATACAACTAACTAACTATATACATAGTAATTAATTTAAAATATTACAAATTTAAATTCAACCTTAATTCGTGGGAAGAAAATCATGCCAAACAAATGGATGAAAGAGATGATGAGCTGGTAGATTATTTGGATGCTGATATGGTACCGGCTCTGATGATATACGGGGTCTTCTATCCAGTCAGCTTACGGCTAGACTCAATACCGGACCTTGTATATAATATAAGACTCAATATCCTTTGTCCAAGTTGCGATCTTCGTTTTCAATTCTCACCTGCTGAGCATTATTATGACCGTTCACAACAATAGTAGGTTGAAAATCATTATCTTCAACACATTGTGATGAGAATGTTAAGTAGTGACATAGTATATTGGAAATCATATGCATTTTATAACTCTTATGTGAGTGCATTCTATGGGGGGATGCACAAAACCAATGAATACTCAAGCTAATCCTTGCGTTAATTTTCCAATATCTACACATTTAGAGGGAGGTAGTTTTGAGGTTTTGTTAAGCTTTCTCCTTGATTTATCTGGGCCTATCAATGTGGAAGTTACGGGTTTGAGCTCCATCAATCTCAACAGATGTACTAAATGCACCAATCAATTCAAGATAGGGCTTGGCACAAAATTTTCTTTTCCCAAAACAAAAGGAGCCTCTTTTGTTTTCTTTGTGGTAGGAGAAAAAAATATGTGGGCAGGTTAGTACACTTATTGGTAGCATTAAGATAAATATTACAAGAGGTCCTGGATTATTCACAAATTTTCTTGGGAGAACGAAGCTTATTTTTCTATTGTATTTTTTTCTAAGAATATTATTAATTTACTATTGCAAGAAGAATTTGGAAATATGCACTTTCTGGGTTTGGCAAGTAAAGTTATGCCAACCTTGACCTTATTTACTCTACTATGCTAAAGTATAGCAGAAATGGACATGATAGCACACATGCACCCTCTTTTTTTGCAACAAAGATAAAGTAGATTTGAAAATTGCAAGTAACGATTACAAAATTTCATCCAAAACTATAATAGATTGCAAAGAAAGAGAAGAAAGAAATCCACTGATTGCAGAATGACAAGCATCTTTGTATTCAGTATTGAAAGCCACATGTTGCAGAATTGAAAATCGCAGAATTGAAAGCCACATGTAGAAAAATAAAAAATTCACGACTTTTATTGTTCAAAATAGATATAAATTCATAACTGCGACTATAGAGAAACAAAACATGAGCTTTTCACGACCGTAATAGGTTGAGGAAATGATCCGAAATAAGACTCTGTAAGAAACTGGGGTAAAAATGAATTTTGGTTTAAAGGATAAAGAAAATGCTTCGCAAGGGAGCACTATGCCTTAAGATCATAGAGCTTCCTAACCTAGCGCCTTATGTATTTCACCTCTTCATATTCTATATTTATTTTTCTGTCAAATTTTACATATGAAATATGGAAAATGCTACCTGATGGAGCGTTGTCTCCCTGGGATGACATTTCCTCAGAGGGGAAACTGAAGGCCAAACGGCCCTCATCTCAGGAAAAAGAGGGCCAAAGGGATAAAACTCCACTAATTTAGTATGCTAACATCTTCCTTCCATGTTCATATTTCTTCTTACTTATTGGTTTGGTGTTGCTGCTATATTCTTCTTTACTGTTTGACAGTTATAGTTTTTATGTTCTAATACTATCCTTATAGTTTTTTTTATTGCCACATTAAAGGATCCTAACCAAAAAAAAAAAAAAAAAAAGGTATAGATAGAGCTAAATGTAATGGATGTAGTAAAGATATGTGGGGGTAAGTATTATGAGACTTCTACTCTGTGGCGTCATGTTAAAGCTTGTAAGAAGTTGAAGTTTCATGACGTAGAACAAAAGATTCTTGATCAAGATGGAAAGATAAGATCTGAAAAAAGACCAAAAAATTGCATATGAGTTATTAGTTGCTGTAGTCATTAGGCATAATTTATTACTTACATTTGTTGAACATGATGTTATTAGAGCTTAGTTGAAGTGCATAAATCTTGATGTTGCTTGTACTTTTAGGAATACTCTTGCTTTTAACATTAAAATAATTTATTTGAGGAAGAAAACGAAATTTAAGCATATTTTGGCTACTATTCAAAATAGAGTTTGTTTAACTTAATATTTGTGGATTGCATGCACTAGTGAGGGTTGTATTTGTTTGACTGCTCAATTTATTGACGATGATTGAAAATTAAATATTTACTTAGCTTTTCTCATATGACTCCTCCATACTAGGGAATTAAGTTAGTTGCAAAAATTATTTTAATTTTTGAAGGAATGGGAGATTGAGTAAAAAAAATTTCTCTTTGATTAAAATGCTTAGTTCTGTTCATAATGCATATAGTAAAGAATTCAATATACAACTTTACTTGAAATAGCAACTCTCTTTGCATGATAACTTATTGTGTGAAGGTGAATTTTTTCATGTTCGTTATTCAGCTTATATATTGAATCTCATTGTCTAAGAAGGTTTGAAAGTGGCTATTGTGGCTTTGAATAAAATTAGGAATGAGTCAAGTATGTATAAAGGTTCAATGACTAGGATAAAAAATTTGTTGAATGTGTAGAGCTGTTGGTAATATTAATACTAGTATTGGCTTGAGAGTAGATGTTTCTACGCTTTAGAATTCAACATATTTAATGTTGGATAGTGGCATCAAATATAAAAAACTTTTGTTCTCTTCAATGATAAAAATTATAAGAATTGTCCTTCAGTTGAAGAGTGGAAAAGATGAGAGAAAATATGTAAGTTACTTGAGTCATTTTATGACATTACCAAATTGATCTACGGTTCTTTTCATTCTACATCAAATTTATATTTTTTTGCAAATTTGAAAGATTGAAATTTATTAAAGGAAAACTTTTTGAATGAACATGAGGTGATAAGCGACATGTATAAAGGGATGAAAGAGAAATTTGACAAGTATTTGACTCAAATAGATAGTACTTGCATTTGGAGCTATTCTTGACCCATGAATAAAACTTTCAATTTTAGACTTTTTTTTTTATTCTAAGATTGAGAATGATTCAATTAAATGTCAAGAAAAGAAGTTACTTGTGAAGACAAAGTTGTATAAACTTTTTTACCAATATTATATAACATGACAAGTTTTTCACAACCACAATCTTATTATATCACAAGCACACCTCCGCAAGTGTAGGAGGAGTTAAGGGAAAGAGAAAAACTATATTTGATATGAGTATTCTAATACATTATTCCTTTCCTTATATTCCCTTCTATTTTCTTGTGATAGCATACTTCACTTAATGGAGGAAATTATAATATATGAAAGCTAAAAAATTATAAGTGCTAAAAATTTCAAACGGATATTTATTCGGAAGAGTCGAGGATCTCAATTTCACTATGACTTATAAACAGAAAGTATCAAAATGTAAGCGATAAGGTCGAATTGACTTTGACAAAAGTAACAGATGTAGGAGAGGTCATTGAAACATATACATGACGCATTATTAGCCTCTTTTGTAAAATTCAAAGAATTACCAAATTTTGTTGACAAAGATATTATCATTAATAAGCACAATTTTTTGTTGTTACAGGTTTTATAATAACATTCTAAACTTCTATTAATTTTCAGACATTATAGGGTTAGTAGTAATGGTAAAAGCCTTAATTTGCTATCAACGTTAAGAAAGTAAGTGGGTGAACAACAAAGAAGTTATTATTCTAGACAATGAGCAAATATTATTGACATAATCAGTAGATACTAATCTTTTATAAAGAGAAAGCAAATATGGAATTCTATGGTATTATATACCTAACAACTTTGTTCTCTATAGGCATTTTTGTAATATTATTTACTTAACAACTTCGTTCTCCATACAGGTCTAACTCATTAAAATTATACTTGTATAGTGACTTGGTTGACAATGAAAGAAAGGTTGTAAAATATTGGTTCATGAGAGGTCAATAAGTGCACCTTTGAATATGAAGGTAAGCTATTAGAGAGGTCTTACTTTCTAATTAATTTACTAACTTAAAACAACTGATCAATAACATGATTTACTAATTGTTTGTTAAAAAGGTGAACTAAATATCTCCACTTTAAATGTTAATCTAATTGAGATTGATCTACAAGTTGAAGGGAGTAAAGTTATAAAAAAATAGGTGGGAACTATTCTATTTCATCTATCTTAATTTTAATGTACATCTCTAGTTGGTAACTAAACGATGACTCTATTTTACTTTCCAGCACTAAAAATTTTTACATGGCGGAGGATACAATCCATTGTGACCCACAAAGCGAATGAACGATGCAACTATTGCAAATTTAAAACTTATCATTTACAAATAGTATCACTGAGATATATTTTACTTACATAGAAGTATTGTAAAGGTTTAAAATAAAAATAATACATAGTGTGAAGTATGTAATGAATGCAACTCAAAGTTTACTTGGAAGGAGTAAGAAGGCTGTCATATGTATGAGGTGTAGAAATGAATATACGGCTGTTATAAGAAAATATTTGTTGAAGTTAGTAGTTTCATACAATAATCAAGAAGTTTGCACCACAATCTTTGATGTTGCCAAATCTTTTATAGGATGTATTGTAACATAATATGCTGAGACTGTATTGAAGGTAAGGACAAAATCTAGCTTCTATTTTCTTTCTTAACATATATTTCTTCCTTTGTGTATTTGAATTGTGATGATTAATCATCTAATTTGTACAACATATTCTTCTCAAAGGAACAAAKAGGAATTGTGTGAATATTACAAGAAGTTAATGTTATCTGAAGATAAAAAGATCAAAAAGAGCATGGAAGAAATTGATTGTCGAAAAAATTTGCAAGGTGGAGGCAAAGAAGATGAAGAAAGAAACTCATTCAAGCAAGAAAGCTAAAATCGAAGTTTGAATGTTATTTTAGTTCAGGTATACACATGTTGCTTTTGACTTGAAATGCCCTCTAGGCAAGAAACTCAAAATAGAAGGTTGAATTTATTCTAGTTTGGAGACACACAAATTGCTTCTTACCTCATGTTCTTTTATGAATTTATTAACTTAATTTTGATAGAAGTTTTTGTTAAATAAATAACTTTTACTTACAACTATTAATATTAGAAGRAGGGGAAATTAGCTTTTTTTGCCACTCAATAATTTACAATTAATAATAAATGTCCCTAAACTTTTTCTTTCACATTATTTTGTAATTCAACTATTTTTGGGTACATTTATGCCATTCAATGACGGAATTCAACAAAATCCATCGGTGCTRTGTCATGCGCCTGAAGCATGTTTGTTATTTATGGGCAAAAATGTCAAACAAATTTAATTTCTCATTGAAAACCTAAAGCGATCCAAATTATAACTACAACCATTAGCTTCTTGATCATCGCCAATGGTAGTGGAAAGGAAGATTGGATCTAGAAGGGTTCACTGTGAGCACACAAATAGAACACTTGATTGGTTTGTAGATTTTTGCATAGTGGATGAGCAATAATATGAGAAAATTATCCACGAATCTTTAATTTATGAAGAGAGATGTAAAGTGAGCAACCTTGTAGAATTTTATGAATGAGAAATCAATTTTTCGATCACCAACACCTCTAATATGCATCTTCTTAGTGATTTTGGTAACGTGAAAAGACATAAGACAGTTAAATGATTTTGGGTTCTACTTTAATCCGGGTCAGYTGACCGAATTTATGCCTAACATGTGAGCTTTCTTGTGGGAAGTGAGTTGATTTTACTAAAAGAACCTTCATAAAATACTCACTTGCATGYCACATAATTTTGGCCAGCAAGTTTCATTGGGTTTCGCAGCTGAGTGGCATAAAATCACCAAGTTTCGTTGGATTTCACCACTAAGTGGCCTAAATAAACACATTAAAATATTTTTGTGACAAAATAATATGAAAAAGAGTCCATGAACATTTATCATTAATCGCAAATTATTGACTGGCAAAAAAGCTAATTTCCATAAGGCATATCATTTCATTGACGGAAAGTAAAGTTGTACCCGGAATCTCATTACTTGGAATCATAATCCATAGAATATAAATCCTTACAAATTCCTTTATCTTATTAGMGAAGTAAAGGAATGTCAATAAGGAAAATAATAAAAATTCCTTATAAGTGTTTTGGTGTACATAATTTGATAGGGCATGAAATTTATATTTATATTAAATTATCTAAATTAACCCATAAGTAGATATAACAAGAGTTGAAATGTTAAACCATTTTTACTTTGAAAATGAATAGCTTGGAACACTTATTTATTTTCCTCTGTCAAGATTATAAGCATTTTTCAAATGAGAGATGATTTTTTTCCCTCGAAAATGGATCTACATTAATAATAAAATCATAATATTATATTAAATTTGGTTGGGTTTCACATGAACAACATCATTATCGATATGCGGTCAATGACTAAATTTGCCATATCATCACTAACAAAATTTCTAGCGTTTGTCATAAAATAAGAGGGTCTTATATCCTGCGATCTTCTTTGAACAATCTAGAATATCTGCTAGTTCAAATCTAGTGAGTTGCTTGCCAATAGGAGAAACCAGTTGATCATCATGCATTATATTTTGCTTGACTCATTGTAGAGGCAAATAGCAAGACCAAAATACAGCACGCATCMCTTTTGGAACCAAAAGTCGCCAAATCTATTCAACATTGGGACAGTCCCCCATCACATGCATAGTTGTCTCCACCAATATGCCAAACAATTGACAAATTGGTGTGGGGATAATTAATCAAAAGAAAAAAAAAATAGTATGAACAATTAATCAAAGGAAAGAACAATTACATTAAACAACATAAGTATATTATCAAAGAACATGGAATCATTTTCTCCCACATGAATTTTTCTTTAAACTCATATTGGATAAATTTGAACGCTGGAAGCGTAGAGGCAGAACAATTAGGGTCTTAGGAGTAGAAGTTAAGCATGGAGAGAAACGGAGAGAGAGAGAGAGAGAGAGAGAGAGGAAAAATTAAATAAAAAAGAAAAAAAAGGTTATTGTAGTCTTCAATAATTGTTACATGTATTCTTGTTTTAAAATCTCAATAAAAGTAATCAAAGATATTACATCCATAAGGGTATTCTTTTTCTCAATATTTTGCAGCAAATTTCCTTATTTGAAGGAATCTGATTCCTTTTCGAAAACTAAAGTAATTTAATAAATGTCAGAATTACGTGATAAGGAATTAGATTACTTTTCCACGTCCAGAATCCTTGACAATAAAACGAGGTCCAAAAGTAAATACACAATTTGAAATTGTCAATAGCCAAATAACATTCGGTGTTTATTTTAACTTATTGACTTACTCAACACTAATCAATGTTTATTCTAGAATGGATTTAGATTAAGACATAATGCAGGTGTACAAAGAGTTCAAACAATGAGTACTAAAGGTAGATGTTGGTTTATGTGGCAACTAATAGTTTAAATTAGTACAATATGTACAGAGAACGCATATCAAAGATTAGATTGTCCAATAATTAATTCAGCCAATAATTTGAATAATCTAGATATACTTGTGAAGATATGAATGTAACTTTTGGCATTTAGTCTCCAACAAAGATTCACTTGCACTTTTCTCGCCCCTAGTTCACATCTCAATTTTTTCTTATAAAAAATGAAGTTTCTTTTTTATAATTGTAACGTACTTTAATTTCTCTACATGGATACAAATTTTACATCACAAATTTTAGCACTTTATCACTTGGAAATCCCTAATACATGTAATATGACGTATGAGTCTTCAGTATTTTCCTACTGATATATCTATATAATTACATTGTATCAAAAATATTTAAGTTTTCATTTTTAAAGTTAAGAAAATTCCATTGTACTAAAATATTAATTTAAGATTAAAGAAATGACGTTCATGAATTGGTTGGAATTACAATCTATGTGAACCTTATCCACTGTTATTCTTTCACATGTACATGTATTTTGCTTAACTTTGTATTTTTAATTACTTAAAATTACATAGTAATTTCTTACTAACATATCTAGAAGATTACATTGCATAAATAGATAATTTTGGTTTCTTTTTTAAATTTGAAGTTTACCAAGTGTCTATGTACTAAAATATTCATTTAAGTTTAAAAGGAAAAAAAATATGTTGAACTAGTCAAAATTACATTGTATGTGGACCTTTGTCGACTCTTATTCTTTCACATTTACATGAATTTTTTATATTATTTATGTATTTAGTCTACATGATTGGTTAAGCTTTTTTTCCTAATCTTTTGATAAAGATTTCGAATGGTAGCCCTATTTTTTAAACACTGCTGTTTAAAGCCTTAACACATCTAGAGAATGCACTGCAGTTTTTTAATTTTGCATTTGCTGAATAAGTTAAGGCCTTTTTAGTAATTTAATGATATACTTATATCTTATTGTGTCAATGTTGAAATCAGAAGCAAAAAAATATAAAAGTGAAAAAGAAAGAAGGCTTTATGTTTGTATTTCTTCACACTAATCTTGATACAATAGACTCAATTATATAGATGGAGTTATGAGGATGATAAGAAAGATAAGTACGTAAAGATAAATACATAGTTTAAATCTAAACAAGTTATATCTAATCAAACCCTCACTTCAAATTTCAAATTGAACATATGATACATTACCACCATTATCATCATCATTCTTATCAGGCCCCTCAAGATGGAGCCGGGATGCAAATCAAGTCCCATCTTGCTCCGAAGGGAAAAAAAAGGATGATTTGAACAAAGGTTTTCGTGAAGATATCTATTAGCTGATAAGTAGAAGGCACAAAATGTGTAACAAGCATTCCCATAGCAACTTTTTCTCGAACAAAATGATAGTCTATTTCGATATGTTTTGTTCGAGTATGGAACAATGGATTAACAAACATATGAAAGGCACTGAGATTATCACAGAATAATTATGGAGGTTGAGGAGATGAATACRAATATCAAGTAATAAAAATTGAGCCATGTCAATTCAGCAAGTGTGGGAGCCATGAATCTATTTTCTGCTTCTGAGCTAGAGTGCACAACTATAGGCTGATTTTTAGAACACCAAGAGATACAATTTGCACCTAAGAAGACCCAAAAACCAGTCGTGCTACGGCAAGTCAAAGCACATCCAGCCCAATCTGCATCAAAAAATGCATAAAGAGAAAGCGAACTTCAAGAAATGCAGCGTAAACCATAACCCACTATTTCTTTAATATAGCMAAGAATAAGCTTGACTACCTCGAGATATATTATAGTTGGTTTATMAAAATTGACTGACTTTGTTAACTGCATGTTGAATGTCCAGATACGTAAATATGAGATATTGAAAAGCGTCGACAACACTTCTGTAGTAAGTGAAATCTATAGATACTTCATGCGATTCTTGAGGACCCTTGAGAGCCATGTGAGTAGCAAAAGAAGCACATTCAATCATATCAATGCAAGCAAGAAGATCTGTAATATAGTTCCCTTGTGAAAGAAGCACTCCTCCCCGAAAGTATTTGACCTCAACACCCAAAAAGAAACTATGAGAACCAACATCTTTGATAGAAAACTCTGAACCTAATTGAGATATTAAATTCGAAATGGCTTGTGGCATTATTTTCAATCACCAAAATATCATCTTCATAAGTAAGAAGCAATAATGTGATAGAGTTTTTGTTATAGATGACACGCCAATTTTGTGAGGTAGAAAAAAGAATAACAAGTCGAATAGTTGTATGACGAACAACTGAGCTATAAGTTTCATCAAAGTCAATATCGAGACTTGGGTGAAATAGCAAGCCACAAGACTAGCTTTGAACCAATTAATGGATTATTCTCATGTTGCTTGATGTGATATACRCATTTTGAGCCAACAATATTCATATCTAATGGTCGAGGAACCAGTGACCAAGTCTCATTTGAATATAGTGCTTCTAATTCCTCTTTTTTTGCAGCTACCCAACAAGAGTCCTTAAGTGCAATGCAAAAATTTGGTGGTTCAATAGGTAATGGTGTATGAGTTTGCTGGTTCAATAGTAATTCTCACATTCTCATTAACGTATATGTATTATTGTTATAATTAAATTGCTCTTAGGTGAATTGAATGTGCATTGAATCTAAGTACTAAGTAAGTAAATTCTCACATTCTCATTAACGTATATGTGTTGTTGTTATAATTAAATTACTCTTAGGTGAATTGAACGTGTATTGAATTTGAATTCTATGTAAGTAAATTCTCACATTCTCATTAACGTATACGTGTTGTGGTTATAATTAAATTGCTCTTAGGTGAATTGAATGTGTATTGAATCTGAGTTCTATGTAAGTAAATTCTGACATTCTCATTTAGTTATGATACAAGTGTATTGTTATCCTGATTGAATCTTRTTATGTGAATTGATAATTGCTCCTATGTGTTATAATGTGACATTTCTTCTAGTATGTGAATTTTATTATTGACATGTTAGAAATTTTAAGTTAAGGGTTCATGTTGTCCATGAGCATGTAGCTTGCAGTAGTTGCATATTCTCTTGTATGGATATAATCATAGAAGAAAGGAAATGTTTTTAAAGAATGAAATTTGGAAAAGTAAATGTTTTAAGGAATGAAGTTCTTAAAGGTGTTATTTTTATGATGAATGATTTCCAAACATTAAGGATTTTGAAAAAGTGGTGTAAAGCCAAAGCCATGAAAGATGTGAGTGGGAAATAGGGCGTGGGGGACTGGCGCACCCGACCTAACCCTTTTGTAGGGTGGGAAATTCATGTATTATTCACCTCTTATGAGGTGATGTTCAGGAAAAGATTAAATAATACTGAGCGCTTTGTGGTTCTACCAATAGAAAATGTGATCAAGTTCCAAAGAATAATGGCCCACTGCAAGCTTAATGGCTAGGCATTACACCAAGTGAGCTRACAACTTTAAAGGAATAAAAATGTTTGAAAAGTTCTTATATTTTGAAAGGAAAGTTTTTATGAGAAAGTTTATGAAATGGAAATGTTTAGAAAGCTTTTATTGAGAAAGTGAAATTTTATGACTTATGACATATAAGGCATTATTCATATATTCATGCATGGYATTTGCTTACTGAGCTTAGTAGCTCACTCCATATTTCCTTATTTTACGTTTCAAGTGATGATTAACCAGATGGTGCGTGGAGATCGTTTCAGAGCATGCTTTGATACCCAAAAGTCGTTCTGTTAATTAAATTTTTTATTTATTTATGAACTTATTGGACATTTAAATTTTATTCCTTTATTGTCAAAAGCTTTCACTGAAATTTTAAATATATGAGAATTAAGTCGGTAACATTCTCGGATTAGYGTAGTTTCTGATATGGGGGTGTTACATGTAGTCTCCCCTTAGCCTTGGGGCGGCATAGAGCTCTCCAAGAAATTTTTTGGCTACCTTCAGCCCCTACCAAAGCTTCCCAGTCATTGATGTGATTGAATCTTGAATGGAACAAGGGAGTAAAAAACATGGCATAAGGTATGACAAAATCGCCTACATAATAGGTTTTATCCTCTCCTTCCATTTGTTTACCCACTTCCAAACCTTGGTCACTATGTGCTGGAATACATCTTGCTTGTTGCGTCCAAACACATATGGAAGTCCTACATACTTCTTAGTTCTATCACTTTTACCCATCCTAAGGCAAGTAAGGATGTTCATATTTCCTTTAGGAGTAATTCCACCACTAAAATAGTGCTATAATAGATGCATCGACCGAAGAGGGATTCATATGTACTCAAATATCACTAATAACCTAGGCATTCTAGATGTCTYCCTTGGTGAAATGGATGTTGTCGTCAACAAAGAGTAGATGAGTAACCTAGGGCCATCATGAGAGAAACAAAACTAGCCAAGGAGCGGTTCTTATCTGGCTGGTGAATGAGAGCTGAGAAACTCTTAGATCATAGTATGAATAGGTGGGGAGACAAGGTGTCTCTCTGTTTATGCCACGAGAAGGAGTAAAAGAAGCCGAGGTCATACCATTCACCAAAACTGAGAAGGTAACCTCCGTATGCATTGCATGATAAGAGCAATAAGGGATGAAGGAAAACCATCACCCATTCCTGGTAATCCCACTCCACTCTGTCAAAGGCCTTGCTCATATCCAATTTCAATGCCATATGTGGATTCAGAGTTGAGTCAATGCTTAAAGACTATGGAAGACCTCCAAGGCAATTACAGCATTTTCCATAATTTGTCTTCCCAGGAGGAATGCGCTCTAGGCCTCATCTATGATGTACTCTACAGTCGACTTCAACCTATTGGTAATGACCTTGAAACTAGCTTATATGTGACATTACAAAGGCTTATGGGGCGATAATCAGAGATCTAGGTTTGGGACTTAACTTTAGGGACTAGTGCAATATAAGTGGAATTACGAAGAGTAACAGAAGTGTGAAAATTAGGATGTCAAGTACGATGGATATTATCGAATCCCTGAAGATATGCTTGTAACCCGTCTGGCTCCGGCACCTTGCTGGGGGCCATGGATTTTAGAACCAATTATACCTCTCCAGTAGTGAAAAGCCACTAAAGCTCTTCCATCCAACCATAGGCGAAAAGCTGGGGATTCAAAGAGGGTTGTTCGACTGAGTGAGAATTGGTGAATATATCTTGGAAATAATTCAGTGTGAATGCTTCAATTTCATGTTCAGAATTGTCCTTTTCATAGTGCCAAGGACTTCAAGCTTAGCGATGATATTCCTGCTACACCTTGAGTTGCATTTTTGGTTGAAATATTTAGTGTTTCTCCCACATGAAGCCAATCAGCCCAACAGCGGGTTTCCAGTATGCCACCTAGAGGGGTAGGAATCTTTCCAGGTCTCCAAGGAGCTGGTTCTCTTTAATCCATCGATAGCTAGAGCTTTGCCTCACCTTGGCCAAGTCGTCTTCGAGCTGTTTTATCCGCAAAGAGATATTAACATGCTCTCTATGACTCAAAGTGTTGCAATGCCTTCTGAAAGTTATGAATGGTTCAAAAAACATCCTTAGGCTGAGAACTCTAGTGGTTAGGCCAATGGGTTTACCATATGTTGTAGCATCACGCATTCTTGCGCCAAAATGGCTTGAATCTATCTATCTTTTTTCCTTGGCATACGAGTCCATTGTGTATAGAAGTATCACTAGTGAGAAGTGGTAAATGGTCCGATCTACCATGYGAGATCACATAACAAAAAAGGAAGGGAAGAGGTCGAGCCAAGAAATAATGGCAAAAGCCTTATCAAGCCTTTCATAGGCTGTGTGAGGGTCATTATGACCACTGCACCAAGTGAACTTCAGTCCCTGAAACCTAAAGTCGTGCAGCCCAAACTCTTGAATTGCACTACAAAAATTGTCTAGTTGGTGTTGGGGCCGTGGCAGCATGCCAAGCTTTCATCTAGATGAAGGATTTCATTGAAATCCCTAGGCATGACCAAGAAAAATATCATAGAGATGCAAGCTGCTGCAATAAAGTCCAACTAACATGGTGAAGTTCAGTCCTAGGGTTACCATAGAACCCTATGAACCACCAACAAAACCTCCCAGGATCCTGAATACAATGGTCAATATGTCCATAGGAAAAACTAAGAAGCGAAATCTCCAAGTCCTCTTTCCAGAATAAACCCAACAATGACAAATATTGGTTTATAACATTTATGCATCACCATTATCATCTCAAGAAAGAAATGTATATTGGAGAAACTACCATTTCTTTCCATAGGATGTATTATGCCAAGATCAATGCACTTGAAGTGCATCATCTAGAAAACCAACAGTCTACCTCTGATCCAAATACTTCTACTATTTGTGTAACACCCCCAGATTAGAAACCGTCCTAAGCTGAGAGTATTACATCATTTCACTCGCAAATAATAAACTATTATTTAAACTTAACATTTATTCAAAAAAATCACATATAAAATTCAAGAATTTTAAAACATTCAGAAATATTTATCTCATTACATAAATTGATTTGAAAACCAATTCTTGAGTATCATAGCTAGCCTACAAGCGACCTCCTTGCCCTATCTGGTTGCATGTCATCTACAATGAAACACAAGAAAAAGAAATTAGCTAAAAGGCCCAGTAAGTAACCTCAGGCATGAATGCATGAACATGTTCTACATGTCATGAACTTTTAAGGTTTCGCCTTTTAAGTGAAAAATTTTCCAAACATTTCCCTTTCAAAATTTCTTTACAAAACATCCCTTCAAATTCACTTACAGGAAAAGCATTCCATTTCTTTTCATTCGTGAGCTCACTAGAGTGTCATGCCTAGCCACTAAGCTCTGCAGTGGGCCATCTTATTTGGAAGCGGTTAAAATTACATTCTTTTAACTTCCATACTTTCACCTTCAAGGAGGTGAACATTCCATTCTTACCTACCCTCCAAGAGGGTAGGGTAAGATGCGCCGGTCCCCCACGCCCTATTTCCCACTCACATTTTTTGTGGCTAGGTTTACACTCTTTTCCGAAAACTTTAACATTTTCAAAACTTAATATTTTCCTTGAAAATTCCATTTCCTAAACCCTTCACCTTCTAAGTGTGTGAAAGGCTCATGCCAAATGTGATGTAGAATTCCAACTACATGATCATGACATGAAACACATACAACCTTATATAATATAACATTCAACAAATAGTACAAGATATGAAACATAATAGTATATCATTTGACATAAAAGTGCTACAGGATATGAACACATTAACATTCCTCACAATTACACACATCAACATAAAATTTTTATTCATTTATAAGGTTAATGAGATGGGAGGATTACTTACCCGGAGTCTTGTACATAAACGGGTTCTTACTCAAGTTATGAAGTGGACTCCTTCAACCAATCTCAATATAAAGCCTCAAAATAACCTAGTTGATTACAAAGGAGGGTCTACTTAGTTCGATCGTCTCAACTTAAGTATTATGTGTTTAATCCAAAAATGTCTTTTCTAAATTTATAAATCCATATTCAGTTCTCATATTATCAAATATCACGTTTTAAGGGTACAATTCGACTCCTTAGCTCGGGTATAAACCTAACTATGTTCTCCCATAAATTCACTTCTGGGCATCATTATTTACAAGTCATACAATTTCAATAGTAAGTGTTAGCATTTTCACCTTAAAATTCATGATATCCAAATGTTGCGGGAGTAGTAATGGATTCCTGAATGTGCTTTCAAGTGACGCGCACAACGGCCCTGGGCGTCTGGGCGTTGGTGTGCCTCGACGTCAAGCATCTGGACGTCCAGTGCATGGCACTGGCACATGGGCTTCTGGGCCCACGCTGGGCGCCTAGTGCTGCTGGGCAAGCCTAGCGCTGGGCACTGCTGGGCTGCACCAGGTGCTGATCCTTGATGCACGATCAGAGCACCTATTGGGCTCTACTCCGACATTGTCCTGACAAAGAAATCAATTTCTGCTCAAGCTCCCGGCGACTAATTGATGGCGAGGGACAACCGGCAACGCAAACAGCAAGGACAGAGAGCTAAAACGACGGTCAACTGCAAAGATTTTGGCTTCAGTTCTAAGGGAAAATCCATTGAGCAAAGGAAGAAAAATGGC
>MEJB01000014.1:1720673-1732544 GCA_001752375.1 Rhazya stricta | reverse complement strand
GAAAAGTGGAGGAGCTCCACTCAATTAATGGGAGGGAGGGATCTCCCAACCAAAACCCACGCAGCCAGGGGGTGCGGGGGCAAAGGGTGAAGTGTAGGAAGTACCGATCAAAAATGTGGGGAAAGGTTTTTGGGAAATTGTAAAAACTTTGTGCAATGTTTAAATATTTTATTGTAAGGGAAAGTTTTAAAGTTAAAGGAATTTGGTAAGTAAAGAAGATTACATTACTTACAAAGTACCGGTCTTCACTACATCTTTGTGATTGATGTAACGGGTAACCTGTACTTTACCGTAACGGTTTGGCATATATTGTATAGTAAGCTGTAATTTTCAACTATGTCCTGTCCTGTACTTTGTGTACATTGTAAGGGTGGGGTAAATGTTGCGTATTTATTATGTTAGGATATGTAATAAGTATAATCTCATTTATCTTCTCACAAGTAAAGTAAGTAAAGTATTGCAAATTTTTCTCTTACTCTCCTTATGAATGTATGTGTAAATTATAAGGCATCTCTTCTAAGTTAGTATTATTGTTTGGGAATGTAGTGGTGATTTACTCTTACTTTTCACAAAAAATTGAAATGAGCCTTCAGGAAATGCAAATTTTTCCAAAGAATAAATTTTGAAGAGCTTCATTTTAAGAAACTTGCGCAAGAATTTACAAATCCGGTTGAGCTTTAGTTGGATAAACAACCAAATGTCTTTTCTTTCACAGATATAGTCAAGTTAAGCAAGGGTTGGAATCTATAAGTTCCAAAGTAAGGTCTTACAAGTAAAACAGTTAAATAATTATAGGAAAGAATTAAGGTTGTAATAGGTTAATTAGTGAGAAAATTTCCTATGTTACAAATTTGAGGGAAGCCAAGTCCCATCACTTAGAGACAGAAATGAAAGAGAATGTAATTAGGTTCCAAAGAATAAATGGCCCACTGCTGCCTAATAGCTAGGCGTTACATTCAGTGAGCTCACGAATGAAATAGAAGGAAATGTTTTACTGTAAGTAAATTTTGAAGGAAAGGTTTTGTAAAGAGATTTCGAAAAGGGAATGTTTTGAAGGTTTTCATTGAAAAAATGAGATTTTATAATTCATGACATGGAGGACATGTTTATGCATTCATGCATGAGGTTTACTTACTGGGCTTTATAGTTCATTCCATTTCTCTCATTTTGTATTTCAGCTGAAGTGTAGCCAGATGGTGCGAGGAGGTCGCTTGTGGGCAAACCAAGATACCCTAAAGTATGTTATAAATAAATTTTAAGGATCAAGATAGTAGTTAACTATTTCTTATTTGGTTTAGTTGATTGTATAGTAAGCATAAAGGAACTAAATGAAATATGTTTTTTTTTATACATATGTTTCAAAAGCACTTACCTAAATTTCCATTTTTTCAAAAGAAGAGGATACGCAAAAATACCAATTGAAAGAAGAAAAGAAGCTCAATTGAAAGTTTGTTATTCATCTATCATTATAGACAACACTAACAAAGATAAAGTGAGAGGTATATAAAATGAAATCGATTCATCATCTGTAATATCTATTCATCTTGCGATTTCAATCAACCAATTCATTGAGTAACTCTTGGATAAACTAATACTAATAAAATAATAAGTAATAAGAGCTGGGTCATGTAATTTCGTTCAAAAATGGGAACTCCTTTCGATGTTTTAAGTTCTTTTGGTTTCTTCAAATTTCTGTTTGAATAATTGTTGAGTTGGTAAGAAATTTGTTGGAGCATATTGTACGATGGATGTTTAATTGGATTGGAGAATATGTGATGAATGGGTGTTGAGAATATTGAGAACTTTTTCAGGTTCCTAATCTGGGGGTGTTACAAATGCTTTCCCATTTCCATTCTGGAATCATAAGGGGTTGTAGGAGACCAGAGAGTCGTTGATGTTCAGCCTTCACCTACTGGCAAGTAAGACAACGTTGAARAAATTTCACTACATCACGGCTCATGTTAACCCACCAAAAATATTTTCCCAAATCTCAATACATCTTCGTACTTCCTGAGTGAAACGAATAGGGTGTACTATGAGCTTCTCTCAAGATTTCCTRCTTCAAACCCTTATTGTTCGGGACCACAAGTCTGTCGCCATATCGCAGAGCTCTATCAACCATGATTACGAAGTCTAAACATTTCRCGTCCACAACTTCTATTCACCATTTCAACACTAGGGGGTCATCCATCTGCACATCCCTTATCCTCTCAAGGAGAGTGGGTGTAAGAGTCATATTCACGAAGTATCCTGATAAGTCTTGCGACACCATTTCCAAGTCGAGCTTCTGAATCTCTTCCATCAACGGTATCTGATAGACTCATAAAGCGGCTATAGCTCCATGATTCACCCTGCTAAGCGTTTCAGCGACTACATTAGCCTTACCTAGYTAATAGTTTATCACGCAACCATAATCCTTTATGAGTTCCAACCATCGTTGTTGCCTCATATTCAACTCCTTCTGGGTGAAAAAGTATTTGAGACTCTTATGGTCCGTGAAAATCCCTCACCTTGTCCCATACAAATAATGCCTCCAGATCTTCAACGCAAACATAATGGCAGCCAACTCCAAATCATGCGTTGGGTAGTTCTTCTCATACTCCTTCAATTGCCTTGAGGCATAAGCAATCACCTTACCATGTTGCATCAAGACGCAAGCCAAACCCTTCATTGAGGCATCACTATAAATCACGAACGCTTTACAACCTTGTGGAATTGTCAAGACTAGAGCGGATGTCAGTCATCTCTTCAACTCTTCAAAACTGCGCTCACAATCCGCATTCAATAGAAATTTTATGGTCTTCTTGGTCAACTGGGTCATAGGAGAGGCAATTTTGAAAAATCCTTCCACAAATCCCCGGTAATAACCAGCTAACCCAAGGAAACTATGAACCTCCCCAACATTGGTAGGTGCCGGCCATCGTCGGACCACTTCAATCTTACTGGGGTCCACCGCAATACCTTCCTTGGACATAATATGTCCTAGAAATGGCACGCTATCAAGCCAGAATTCACACTTCTTAAACTTTGTAAAGAGTTTCTCGACTCTAAGTACCTGGAGTACCTTCCTCAAATACTCTTCATGCTCTTCCTTGGATCGAGAGTACACTAATATATCGTCGATGAAGACTATGATGAATTGGTCCAAATACTCCTTGAAGATTCGATTCATCAAATCCATAAATGCAGCAGGTGCATTGGTCAACTCGAATGGCATCACCAAAAATTCATAGTGCCCATTCCAAGTTCGAAATAAGGTCTTAGGAATGTCCTCATTTCGAACCCTCAACTGATGGTAGCCAGATCTCAGGTCAATCTTCGAGAAATATCCCGTCCCTTGAAGTTGATCAAATAGATCATCGATCCTTGGCATCGGGTATCTATTCCTTATCGTCACCTTGTTCAACTCTTTTTAGTCTATGCATAACCTCATCGATCCATCCTTTTTCTTCACAAATAGCATAGGTGTACCCCATGGCGAGAAACTAGCTCYGGTGAATTCCTTATGCATGAGGTCTTGTAATTGCTCCTTCAACTCCTTAAGTTCTGCAGGAGCCATTCGATAGGGTGTGCCAGAGATCGGTGTTGTTCCAAGTGCCAAATCAATGGCAAAGTCGATCTCCCTTATCAGTGGTAAACCTTGAAGGTCATCTGGAAACACATCCACAAACTCTCGAGCAATCGATTTTTGTTCGATCAAGAGCTCTGTTTCAGGAATCTACCCTAATGAAGCCAAGTAGCCAGTGCAACCCTCCTTCATCATCCGCCGGGCCTTCATGGRGAATATTATCGGGATGGACGGTTTCACCCTTGACCAGACAAAGCAGAACTGTAGCTCYCCAGGRGGACTAAACATAACCTTCTTCTTGCGACAGTCAATTGTGGCATGATGCTTTGACAGCCAATCCATGCCTAAAATGACATCAAACTCCTAAATGTCCAACACCACAAGCTCTGCCATCAGCTCATTCCCATCCAGAGCTATCGTACAATTCTTCAACACGTACTCCGAACTCATGACTTCCCCAGAAGTTGTGGACACATCAAGCAGTGTATCCATACATGTACACGAGGTTTAAAGTCTCTCAGCGAAAGTAGGGTGGACAAAGGAGTGGGTAGCTCCCAAATCAAATAGTATATTGGCAGGTGTATTTCATACAGATAAAGTGCCTACATAACAGGTAATCTTAAATTCATGCAATCATTCATATTAATTTAATTAACAAAATTTTAAAGCTATAGGTACCTGACACTACAGTCGATCCTTCATCGYCCTCCTTCCTCGTCATGGTGAAGATGCGTACCTGAGCAGCTGGCTTCACCACTCTACAGTCCTTGGCCAGGTGTCTGGGCTTTCCACAGTTGAAGCATACTCCACCACTTCCACCAGGACATTCCCTAACAAAATGCCCTGTCTTCCCACACTTGTAGCACACCCCTTTGCCGAAGAGGCATTCACCCATACGTTCCTTGCCACATTTTGACCACTCTTAGGATTTCCACCTCTAAATCTCTGATTCATGGGTGGACTCCTAAACTCCTCTTTGCTCAACATTTGAGCCCTCTCTACCAAGAGGGATTTYTAAACAACCTCTTGGTGTGAAGAAAGCTCAAATGGGATTACTGCCAGCTTAATCTGAGGCCTTAGCCCTTCTTCAAATCACCTCGCTATTCTTTCCTCCATAGCAACCAAATCAGGCGCAAATTTGGTTAATCGTGCGAACTCAGTTTCATACTCGCCGACAGATTGGCTTCCCTGCTCCAGCCTCACAAATTCATGCTCCTTCTGCTGCCATACAGTCTTGGAAAAGTATTTATCGTTGAAGGCCTCGAAAAACATTTCCCAAGTGAAAGGACTAGTATCCCTCTCGTGCTGGAGCTGAACCATCAACCACCAATCATACGCCTCTCCTTGGAGTATGTACGCGGCAAAATTGACCTTCTCTTCGCTTGAGCATCGCATGACGGAGAAGGTTTTTTGTATCTCGGTCAACTAATTCTCCGCTTACACAGGATCAGTGGTACTCGAGAATGGCAGTGGGGCGAGCCTCTTAAACTTTGAGATTCTTCCCATACTCCCATGTTTCGCTCCTCCTCGATTGACTAGCCTGTCTTAAGGCAGTCATTGCCTGCATAAAAGCCTCCATGGTCATTGGATTCCCTTGTGAGGCACGAGTACTKCCTGCCCCATCGTCCTAGGGCTAAACCACCCCTTCTTGGGCTTGAGAACGCATAGTACGAACCATTACTAAATCGAAAAATTTATCGTGTAAGAACTTATACACAGACGTAGCGCGTGATTACAAAATCAAACATTTCACTTTATCCCAAATTCAAAGCAAAATTAAAATATAKCACAACACTTAACATTTAAGTCATCCGAAAATTTAAGTCAAAATACAAATTTAACACTCAACATACAACTCATTCGAGAATCTAAATCAAAATAGAAACTTACRAGATGGTCCAGAGAGGGAAGCTTGTGGCCTGGCTTGATACCTATATACTTTTCAAAAGTTCATAAATCATTTTCTTATTAAGTCTACAAAATCGTTTTTACAAATCCTGAGCTCTGATACCATAACTGTAACACCCCCAGATTAGAAACAGTCCTAAGCTGAGAGTATTARATCATTTCACTCGCAAATAATCAACTATTATTTAAACTCAGCATTTATTCAAAACAAAAATCACATATAAAATTCAAGAATTTTAAAACATTCAGAAATGTTTATCTTATTACATAAATCGATTTGAAAACCGGTTCCTGGGTATCATATTTGGCCCACAAGCGACCTCCTAAATGTGCGATTTAAAAAATATTAATCATATAAAATGTCCAACCCTAGTTGGCACACAATTTTACGTAAAGTCAAACAAATTTAATAAAGAAAAAATTCTAGGTGTTACAATTTGTCATAATTGATTATGTCATCTTAGATCAACAATGATGCGAAGAATAATTAAAATTTTGCATGGTCACCCATTGAGAAATGAAAAGGTGTTGAATTTAAATGAATTTTCGTGTGCTYGTTGTTCTCAAGGAAAATTAATTATTCAACAATCACCATCAAAAGTAGAAGTTGAAAATCTAACATTTATAGAGCGGATTCATTTGTGATATGTGTGGACCTATTCATCCACCATGTGGTCAATTCAAATATTTTATGGTCTTAATTGATGCATCGACCAAATAGTCTCAATTAAGTTTATTAACAACTTGCAACCTAGAGGTTGRGAGGTTACTTGCTCAAATAATTTGATTACGAATGCAGTTTTCAYACCATCCAATAAAAATATCCGTTTAGATAATGCTGGTGAATATTCATCTCAGGCTTTTGATGCTTATTGCATGTCAAATGGATTAATGTTTAAATCTTGTAGCTCATGTTCATACCGAGAATGGTTTAGCTGAATCCTTTATTAAAAGATTAAGTTAATTGCTAGACCATTGTTGATAAGACCAAAAATCCCTACATCTGCTTGGGAATATGCTATTTTACATGCAGTAGCACTGGTACATATAAGGCCAACTAGTTATCATCAATTTTCTTCTTTACAATTGGTTTTTGGTCATGATTTGAATATTTCTCATTTGAGGATTTTCAGATGTGCAAATTATGTTCCAATATCACTTCCATAATGTATCAAAATGGATCCTCAAAGAATGGGGAATATATGTTGGATATGAATCTCCCTCTATAATTAGATATCTTAAACCATTAACGAGAGATATATTAACTGCAAGATTTATAGATTTCCATTTTGATGAATAGGTGTTTGTGCATTAGGGACAGTACATGAGCAACATCTTCATTGAATCATTTTGATCCACGTTCAAGTGCTAGCGAATTGGAAGTCCAAAAGATAATTCATTCGCAGCAAATAGCAAATCAGTTGCCCGATGCTTTTACTAATCCAACAAGAGTAACTAAATCTCATTTATTAGCAGCATATGTTCCTATCTAGATAGATGTCCCGATAAGACACAAGGTCAATATACCAGCCAGTGATTCTAAAGCACATAAAAAATGTCGCCGACCACATGGTTCTAAAGATAAAAATCCTGGAAGAAAAAGGAATTATATGATTAAAAAAAAGGGTCAAATTGAAGAACCACATCTTGAAAAAAAAACTAAGTGATATCTAATGAAGAAATTCATGTTCCTCAAGATAATACAGAAAGCTTAATAAATTTTTTTAGTTCTAGAAGAACTTGGAATCATATTGAAATGATTAATAATGCTTTTGCATACAATATAGCTCCTGATGTTATGGAATGAAAWTGAGGATCTAGAACCAAAATCAGRTCAAGAATGTCTGCATAGAGATMACTGGCTAAAACGGAGAGATGCCATTCAATCAAAATTAACCTCACTTTCAAAAAGTGAGGTTTTTGGACCTGCAACTCCAGAAGGTGTAAAGCCAATTGCCTATAAATGAATATTTGTGCCAAAAAGAGATGAAAATAATCAAGTTGTGAGATATAAAGTACGAATTATGGCTCAAGGGTGTTCACAACTAGGTATTGATTGCGAAGCAATGTTGTATTCACCTATGGTAGATGCTGTAACATTTAGATATCTTGTAAGTGTGGTAGCACATGAAAACCTTGACATGTGTTTGATAGACATCATTACCGCTTACTTATATGGGTCATTAGACCATGACATCTATATGAAAATCCCTCGAGAATTTAATTTTTTGAAAGCACTTCTCGAGAAAGTCATTCTATTAAATTGCAAAGTCCTTGTAGGACTAAAACAATATGGACAAATGTGGTGTAATCATCTGAGTGAATTCTTATTAAACGCAAGATACAAAAATGATCAGATATGTCCATGTATTTTATAAAGAAATCTGAATTGGGATTCGTGACAATTGTTTTATATGTTGATGATATTAATCTTATTACAACTCCTGAAGTGATTTCCAAAGCAATAGAACTTTTGAAGCAAGAATTTGAAGTCAACTACTTTGGGAAGACCAAATTTTGCATTGGTTTACAAATTGAACATTTGGAAGATGGAATATTTCTTCACTAGCCAGCATATATGAAGAGAGTTGAAATTTTACATGGACAAAGCACATCCTTTTGGTACTGCAATGGTCATCAAATGACGTGATGTTAACAAAGATACTTTTAGACCATGAGAGGATGATGAGAACTTCTTGGTCTTGAAGTTCCATATCTTAGTGCAATTGGTGCACTAATGTACCCTACAAATAATAGAAGGCCTGATATATCATTTGCTGTGAACTTATTAGCAAAGTTTAGTTCCTCTCCAACTCGACAACATTGGAATTGTATTAAACATGTCTTTCAATATCTCTAAGGTACAATTTATCTTGAATTATTTTATTAAGAAAATCCAGTGGAAAATTTGTTGTTATACTACTACTAGTTACTTATATGATCCACAAAAGACATGTTCTCAATCTGGCTATTTATTTACATGTGGAGATTCAACTATCTCGTAGCATTCTACAAAACAATCTATAACAGTCACATCTTCCAATCTTGTTGAACTAATAGCCATTCATGAAGCAAGTCGCAATGTGTGTGGTTGAAATCGATAATTCATTATATCTGAGAATGTTGCGACTTATCCTCCAAGAATGAAATTACAATTATATTGCATGACGAAAATGCAGCTGTATTGCTCAATTAAATGGAATATATATTAAAGAAGATAGGACAAAGTATATTTCACCAAAAATTTTCTTTACTCACGATCTACAAAGGAAATGTGGAATTGATGTGCAACAAATTCAATCATATGACAATTTGGCAGATTTATTCACTAAGACATTATCGACTCAACATTTGAAAAGTGCGAAGTAAAACTTTTAAGAAATATAAGGATTTTAAGAAATGTTTTCAATAGGGAGAGTAAACGTAAAAGACAATGTGCTCTTTTTCCTTCCCTAGAATTTTTTTTTTTCCATTGGGTTTTTTATTCTAGTAGAGTTTTAATTAAGCAATGTAATGGACATCCAAGGGGGGTGCTATGAACTAGATTAATTTTGGTGTGGATGTCCAAATTTATTAAGGTATTATCCCTAAAGGATAGGTTCATTCTATCCCAATGTTTATACATTATTTTATCCCCTTTGTGTTTATTATGMCACATTCTTATCTTTAGGACTTGATGTACCATAACATTTATATATYGAAGGTCTTATATAACTCATTGGTAACCTTAAGAAATCAAGGAAAACCTCACATAATTCTCACCTACTTCTTTATGTTCTTTTATATTGTTCTTGGGGATCCTTTATCCAAGTTTCATTTTTTGTTACTTTATTCAAGTTCCGATTACATTATGTTTACAACAAAAATGACCAAGTTAATCTATAATTTAACAAAAAGTGCAAAATTAAACCCGAAGAAGAGCAACAACCTATAGGTACCACAAAAAGTTTTAACCAAAGTCACCCCATTCCATTTTTTACCATTACCATTATACTCCATTTCTTATCTAGAGGTTGGACCACTATCTATTGTGGTTGAAATCTTGCTAATTTATAAGGAATTCAATGTTTTGTCTTAATCATGAGCATTCAGCTCAACTCCCAAAAAATATTGAACCACCAAGGAAATTGACACAAGAAACCTAACACTAGCATTCAGCCCCAATTGCAAAGTTAAGAAGTGTATGAAAAACTTCCCGCATCAATTGTACTTAGATGTGAATATTAATTTTGTAGTTTTAAAATTGAATGATTCATGTTTGTGATTGACTAATGGTGGTTTTATTTTGACTAAATAAATAGGAAGACAGTGGAGGAAAATAAACTTGACCATCATCTCTAACTAAGTATTTTTTTTAAAAAAAAGAATCTTAATACAAGGAATTTTAATAGTTCTTGATGAATTTCACATATATTCAAAGAAAAATCAAACTAAATTGTTATTACCTTGAAGATCTCAGGTGACTTTAGTCTTTAGCAGGATGGCAGAGAGAAGCCTCTCTTTAGCTCTTTGTTAGAGATGAAAGGAATGGGTTTTGGAGGCCTTTTAAGAAGTCTTTAAGCTTTGKTTTCGTACTTTTACTTTTCTCRCTTGTCAGGTCAATATCAGCCAAAGACAAAATTCACTTTCTACTCCATATAAAATTAAAGACAAAAACTCTACCCACTTACTTCACCTCAGCCTCTACTTCCCACTACCCATATACTTTAAAAAATGAAAATGAAATATAAATAAGATTGGATTCTTTTTTAAACACCACCTCTGTGATTTTAAGTGTTCCAACTTGAGAAAACATCCTGAAAAGCAAATATGTAATTATTCTATAGAAAAGTACAATAAATCCTTTAGCTTGTCTTTGTGAAATCAAATCCCAAGATCTTTATCATATATCTCACTCTAGAGAGTGAAATACTATAAATAACTTTATCTCTACTTTTGAAAAAAAATGATTTTAAGATTGTCTAGGACTTAAAACCTTTGTTGAAAGCTGAACCTTAAGTTATAAAAGGGTTATTGTGTTGTTAACTTATTTGTAGATGAACCGTTTTGTTGGTTGTAAAAATCTTTGTGACTTTTGATATTGGATTTGAAAATCCTAAGGGTGTGTCCTAGGTAGTGAATATAGATTTCAAAAAAAATTAAACCACATTGTGTGGCTGTTTCTCTTCATTGATTGCTTGTGGTTTCCTTGATAATCACACAACATTTGTRTCTCAACAGAACTCTTGGCATTTATTTGATTCGCCAAGTGTTTGATATTTTTACTCAAAAATTGAAAAGTTTGCATTTATTATTTAAAAACCCAGTTCACCCCCTCTTGGGTAAATCTCATAGTGTGAGGGTCCATTTTTTGAGAGGCCTGTGAATGTCTTTTTTAGCTCGAGTGATCATTTTATGAGTGGATTGAGAAGTGGATGAGTGTCAGATGCTGGAGAGGAGAAGGTATGTGAGATACAACTTATGGAGCTTCACTAGAGGCATGCTATGGAGCATTCACTTAATTAGATGGTGTATGAAGCAATGAAATCAGAGTTATGGAAGAGTCACGAAAGGGTTGGATAATCCAAGTGGCAATAGTGTTGGATTGAGGACAAGGTGATTGGTTCGAGAGTCGTACAAACTTAACATGCCTAGAGACACTGATGTAATTCTTGAATTGTTGTAACAAAGTAAGTTAGTAAACTCCTTCACATTGGATAAATTATATGTTCTATAATTTTATTACGACTCTTTGTATGTATATGTGCCTTCAATTTTTAGTCACAAGGAGAGTATATTTCATGACTTTATTGACCTACCAGGAAAAAAGAGGTAATTCCATTTTTTATGTTTATGATACTTCTTAACTTAATTACTTAATTAAATTAACTTAATTAAAATTAAATAAATGAAATTTGAATAGGTGTGGGTTGATGTATATAGTGTTTGTTATTGGAGCCCTATCATTATCATTCAATATCGGCAAAAAATAGTCTTTGAAATCATCTAGCTCTAATATGCCGATATAGAAAGTAGGATTTAATGCCAATAAACGACAAGTTTAAACAACTTTGATTGATCCAAGAAGCCTTATTTTTCAGATCCAAACTAAACATTATTTTAATTTGCTATTCAATTCAATTATTAATTAATGAATTACAATTTGAATAAATGTGGGGATTTTTTGAATGCGAGAGTTTTAGTCTTATTTTTGTATTTGAGCAATTCGAATGGTTGCGAATTGTGTTAACATCTAAAGATATATCTTTCATTAGCAATAGTTATATGACAGGGTAGGTTTTTTATCAGATTAACGTACCCCGAAGCGCTGGGTGTTTTAATCTCTTGATGGTAGTACCCTTGTTGAGCTTTCGGCTTTATCTATGAGCTAATTCGCTCGTTGGAAGCCATATTTC